>JAMKCH010006097.1:0-34291 GCA_023653785.1 Ophioderma brevispina
TGTATTATTATCTACTCTAAGTGTATAATTATATAATAAATTCGCTATGATGTCGTTCGTTAAAATAAAAAGCTTGAACGCTTGATGACTGGTTAACTTACCTCTCGCGGCAAAGCCGCTCGAAGTAAGTTAAATGAAGTCATCAAGCTTTCAGCTTGTATTTTAACGAACGCCATCTAGCTCATGATTATCTATTATCATAACAAAAGTGTAACTTCGTCTTGGTAGTCCAAATAAAGATGGAAGGTAACTTGCATATCAGTACACATGCTCATATCTTCTAATCTGAAGGATTTGTTAGCTCTCAATGAAAAAATTAAGATGGAAACATCACATAATATTCAGTGCTGACTTTCTCTCCAACACAACGATCGTGTAACAAGTACAAAGTTATGTGTGTTCTTTATTACCTTTCCATTTAGAAACGGCTCGTTGCATTCAATATGAGATCATTTAAGTGAAGTAAGGCCATAAAATGGATAATCAGTGGTGGCCTTTTGGAAATCTAAGCTGGCAGCAATATGACTTTGATCTAAAAAAAATTACTGCTAAATAAGAGTGCTTAAAATCTTACTGGACTTTATTTGACCAAAGCGGTGAAATGTGATCACCAACCCTTCAAGTGGTACATTTCATAATTGGGTAAAATTCGAAATAATTAGTTCATTAGCGGCCATTTTGAAATTCAGAGCCATCTTGAAATCGGATTTGGCAATCTGTTCCAACTGCAATTGCCATCAATGCGGTTTTCTGAACTACTCAGCTTAGCAATGTTGGATTGCCTAAAATTAGTGTTTTTTATCATTCTTAACTCAAATTAGGGCGTAGTATAGATTTACCAGTGGCGGCAATTCGAAAATCTAAGATGGCAGCCATGTTGATATTAACTTAAATCAATAGCTCCTATAAACTATGCTCAATTTAAAATTTACTATACCTTATTTGGTCAACAAATAGTGGAATTATGGCATTTAAGCTCTTGAAAGTATTATTTCATAATTGGGTAAAACTATAGAGGGCGCTGTAGGCCAATAGGGGGCGCTACATTTTTGGCACTCGATCAGAAATTGTTCGGGGCCTCAATATGTATAAGCATACCAAGTTTCATGCTTTTAGGAAAAAGTGCACAATACTGCCTATTTTTTGTGCTTAGGGACTGGGCTAGTAGGAGATATGATGATCTTCAAGCACAATGTTAGCTTTAAGGTCGGAGATGTTCCATTGAGGAGAAAATGACTTCTTCATCTCGCTCATTTTGTACAGGAACGAATGGAACCAGTATTTAGTGGTGTGAAACCGTAAGAAATATGTCACCGCAGTGGCTTTAACATGCATACATGTATATTTACTTAACAACACACACACACTCGCGCGCGCGCGCGCTCGCACGCACACATACAAACACTCACATGCACACACAAACACACGCACAAACATGTATAATACATTTAAAGTGAGCCTAGTACACAGATGATCTGAATTCTTTTATAAGAGCACAATTCATTTTCTTGATCAATTTGATTGGTTCAAGATTTGGAATGTTCAAAACAGTTAAACAAATACTGATATTAACAATCGCACACGGTTGTCCTTAAAATAACGGTTCTCACTTCCACTCTTTTGGAGTGAATTAATTCATGAATTCAAAAAGCAGTCCAATGATAATACATTCAAAGTGGTAGCTCTTTAGAGTTCTTTAAGAAGACAGCAGATGGAAGTATAGCTTAGTGTGGTAGCAAAATTTGTAACTGTAAATCCTAATAATACTACTGCAGATCAAATTACTGGCAATGTTCCCTTGTAGGCAGCCCTATTTTATATTCCACAGGTAGACATTCTACATCTTAAAATAGACTACATTAAATCACATTCTTTATATCATTATCCAATACTAAAACACACATATGATAGCATATCAGGAAACAACCCATTTCGCAATCCAACTTGCACCATACCTGGAAAATCACTAGCTATTTATAGCAGACGCCCCTCAGCATGCAAACAAAATTGACACTTTCTCAAAATATCAATTTGAAGAATTGTGTTATTTTCTCTTGCAAAATTGTACAGAAGTCGTTAGGTGATTTTCCTGATGAAAATAATCTCAAAAGCTACATACAGAAAAAGTAATGTTTTAACCACAAAGATGAGGATGCTACTTTATTCATAAAGCCTGGATAAGAGGTTTTGTAATGTAGTGGTCATGGTTCGATTCCTTGTTGGGATTCGTTTGGGAAACAAAACTAGAAAAAAAATCCAAGACTGAGACGAAAACGTTAATTCTGAGAAAATCTTTGAGAAATCGCAATAGCGTTACGGTATCGCAAGCTGTTGCCGTAATATCAACCTTATGAAAGATTGGAATTGAATCTTTCAAATCAATTGTTCATCCGATGACAAAAATAACGCCAAATCTCATCTTCAAAGTTTACTGATCAGATTAAGAATTTCCCTTGATGACAAAGGCCTCTTTTTTACATGTCATACTTGTTTTGAAAGCTTTGAATTTTATACATTCATCCCTTAAGCGTCCTCAGAGCTTTTCTGAAAGCTTTAATACGCAATCACTGGTATTAATGAAATGCTAGCTAAGTAATCAAAACCTGGCGACAGCGAAATACCTGTTTGTACACGTAACATTAAGTATCTTTCGAAGTAATTTGATTTATTTTGTTGGCTTATCAGCAATGCAAAAGAATTATTATAATAAATCTAACAGTATTAAATCAGTATTGCTGCATTGATGATTATTGGATGTATACACTACTTCGGTAGTGTTCTAGGTAAGAATACCACCAGACGTTTTGGGTACGAAATTTCCCTGATAGTCATTATAGTTAAGCAGATTGTGGTAACAACTCGGCATTTTGTTATAAATGCATCTGGTTTGACAGAGAGGTAGAGAATTCAATTTTGACAAACAAACAAACAGACAAACAAACAAACAAACAAATGGTACCACTTGCTCAGGTAGGTTCATGGTTTAGGGATCATTAAAGGTCACTGAATTCAAAATGACTTAAATGATACAAAATATATAATATTTGATACAAAATAACAAAATTTCACCCAAACTATTTCCTTAACGTCCATAGAGGAAAATCTGACGATAACCACAAAAAGCTAAATACCGAGCGTTATAAGACTGTTATTTTTCTTTTTAGATGTAGGGGCAGTTTCCTCCCTAAGGCCCCCCCCCCAAAAAAAAAAAATTGTGTATTGGAGTAACAAGATTTTTTTTTTTTAATAATGCTTTACTACATTAAATCATCACACATAGTCTATGTAATGTTATTAATATTGATACTTTTGACTCTTATTATTGAAAATCTTAAAGAGAAGTTGCCAAAATTACACCAGAACACAAAAACACAAAAATAGTGAGAAAATCGGTTAAAATTAGGGTCGGGCGGGTTACTCCAATATAACAATTTTTTTGGCCTATTCCAAGGCAGATGTCCGCCCGGTTGTTTTCAAAAGTGCATTTAAATGCAGTTAAGGGACATTATGGATATACGTGAAAGAAACATAATTAAAGGTGCATGTGTTTTAAGAAATACAGCAGGGAGTGTTTAATACTGTAATAAGGCGGTGTGCCCAGTTTCCTTAGAAACATGTTTCGAATATTGGAACCAAAATTCTTAAGTTGATATTCGCAATACTTGGTTTCGAAATTCTAGAAACTACATTTGATTATTGGTGTTTTTTTACTATTTTCAAAGAAGTTCGTAATGCTCGAAACTTAGCTATAGTGGTGATCTGGTAATATTCTGGAAGAACCTTAGGAAACTTCTTATTGTTGAATTGACCGTTCCTTTTGAGACAGGGCTCACCAGTTCAAGGTCAACAAGTATGCCTCTCTCATTTCTGATATTCAAGATCATGATTTTCAGGTCTCCTTTGTTGCTCTTGAAACTGGTTCCAGAGGTTTCATTTCTCATGATAATATTCTCAAATTGAAAAGTCTTCTTAGGCATTCAACTCCTCCGTTCGTTTCATTACTAAACTTTCCATTATTGCTTCCTTTGTTATTTATCATGCTAAAGATGAAAGGTCCTGGGATCAGTGCAATTTGCTCAATACTTAACCTGTCTGGTTCTTAGATTTTTAATGTTAGTGTTTTTTATATATATTATTTATTGTGTGCCCTGCATGGCCAGTAATGAGGGCTGTCTTGGGTTTATTGTTCTCCTTTATTGATTGACTACTTTGAATGTTTATGTTTGAATAATAAAGTGATAATAAAAGAATCCAGTTCATATGTCCCATAACACTCGATAATCAGTGGCGGCGCCGGGGGGGGGGGGGTAATTTACCCCAAATTGTTTTCTTTCCCCCGCCCCATCCCCCACACCCCGGCCGAAAGAAAACTTACGGATTTTTGGCAAAAAACTAAATTAAATACAAACACCTCCCCCCCCAAAAAAAAATACATAAATAAAAATAAAATAAAATAACTGGCAAGGTTATCATGGAACGAGAACAATCATGTCAATGTTTAAGTCTGCATGAACTTGTTCACTCTTAGCTATCTCTGGAACATTTACGACAACTGAACCATTAAACCTTATGCCCGAAAGGTCATAATTTGGAGACATAAATGCCTCACACAACAACTTCTTAATGTCTTTATGAAGATGTATCCACATAAAGTTACATTTAAAAAAAAAATAAACTCATTGCATTACTATTGACTGTATACCTCTTGTGATTGAAATGAAGCGTGAGTTTATATAATTGATTAATGACCTTCCTCGTTCGAAGGCCATTTTCAGAAACAAGTGATGTTTATTAACCTTGGGAGTTATGTCATATCTATTTTTTTTATTTACACGACGTACTTGCATGTTTCTAAAGTTCCCGTTCAACTCGGAAAATAATTTCCTTAGTCATTCACACCAAAGTTATGTAATATTTGCGAAAGAAGTATGTTTACAGTAACTTACGGCGGTTAAGTGCGCTTGACTGACCCATGTTAAGAACGCACTACCGGATTTTAAAGTATGGTGTAATAAAAAAAAATGTTGTTAAAATTTGAAACGCAACAGTTTTTAAGCCATTGGTTTAATTGAGAATGTGTTATAATTATCTTTTTTAATATTAAACAGCTATGATGCAATTTTGCTTTTAACTAATATTGGAAGATGAATAGCATAATTCTTCCATTTCAGAACTTTACATTATACATAAGCTTGTGCTTTTTATTTGAATTTGTTAGTATTTTGTGTATGATCTTGTTTGTGAGGACTATTTGTAAGTTTTGTGTATATTTATCTAATGAAACTTTATTATCATTTGAAGTGAAGATCTGTATACAATAGCTTAACTTGAACTCAAATGTTATGTGTACATTCTAGGCATCTACATAGAGAAAGAGGAACGTGTCAAAACCGGATTCACGTAGCACAGACCCAAAGTAGGAGCAACCGTATAACTAGACGAACAATTTGATATACTTTCAATCAGTTTTGAGCAAATTTAAGATTTCCCCATTGTAACCTTTCATTGCCTCCTCGCCGAGAACATGAGAAATCGCAATGCCCTTATGGCCCAAACATTAAAAAATTTTCATTTGCCCTAACTCTGTCTAAAATTTGAGAGATTTATTATCAAATTCACAATTCTTGCACCAAATTTATTTGATCACGCCGCGAGCCCCCACTGATAAAATGGTACAAGCATACAAAGGACATAGCCAAACGGTTTCAAAGAAAACGAATACCGTTGCATCGGTTTGTACTTTAGTTTTTAACTATCCCCAGGAGTCCACCTTCAACGCTTTATTTCGTTGTCGTCTTTGGAGCCCGGAACATGGCTCCGGGCGGACCATATCTCATTTCACACTGGTGGATGTAATCGCGAAGCTAAGACTTGACAGAGTAACCTATCGTGATTGTTTGAGTTAAAATATTGCAACCAATCATCATACAGTGTATCACAATCTCAGTATTCCTCTTAATCTAGCGACTGTTTGTGTGTGCATGTGTGTGTGTGTGTGAAAGAGAAAGAGAGAGAGAGTCAAGGGTGGCGCTATGCGTTAAGTTAATATAGAATCATAGGTGCTAAAGGGTACGCATATGACCGCATTTAAGATTTTATGTTTAAAATGACCGTTAGGCCTATAAAGAAGAACAAGTCAATTTGAAAGAAAGACCAAAGCCTCAAAAGAGCACTCGCCGGGATTCGAACCCGGGTCGATTGCGTACGCGGCAAGCAGGGCCGTAGCCAGGGAGGGTGTGGGGGGTGCGATGTACCTACCCAAATCTCCAAAATTGCAAAAAAGGTCTACAAAAATTATGTGTACGAGCGAAGCGAGCTAGAAAAAATTAGGGGTTTTAGGCTTTTTTTTGGTCTAAAAAGGACAACATTTCGGCAAAAAGGTCCACTTTTGCCAAATGTACACCCCATCTATTGTGAAAAAGTCCAATTTGGGAGAAAGAAAAACCGTCCACTTTTTTTAAAAAAAAATCCGCAACCCCCTCAGGCAAAAAAAATCCTGGCTACAGGCCTGGCGGCAAGCATGATAACCAACTGAGAAACAACTTTTGAGGTGATATACTTAAATGGACAGCTGTCAGTTGGCCGTAACTAAAATATTAATCACACCTCATGTAAAAACACGAGACTGTTTGTTACATATTATAATCGCTCAACAAAAGAAAATTAATTCATTAAGAATAGTTGTGAAATCATACATTTATGTCATGGGTTTTTTCTATAACCTGTGGAGCATGGTGACGCAACTTGTCACTCAAAACAATATAAAATATACCAATTGATAGTTTATACCAGTTTTCCAAACTTGTTTAAATCCCTGAATTACATTGCTCTGAACTAACACTCTCGTGTTTGTTTTTTTATATTTCATTAATACCTAACATGTCATGAGCATTTTTAACAGCATTTTTAAACGAAAAAATCAAATAATGTAGGAAAAGAAGGCTAAGATTCCTGTATCAAACCTCGATCTAAGACACTTCCTTATCGAAGTCAACTGGGACATTGCCGGAATCCTCCAGGAATTTACGCGTGTTTGTTAAGAGTATCCCAGCGTAAAGACTCTCAGTGATTCTGCCTGAGAATAGCAACTGATAGGTAAAATAATAGCAAAGGTAAATAACATATTCCTCTTGTTTAGTTTCGGTTATATATATATTTAAATATTAAACTTTGTAGCTTGTTATAGCTGACCGTATAAAATTTCACCGATGTAAAAGAGGCAGCAAATGATCCACGAACAGACTATTTTAAAACTGTACAGCTGATTAACCTAAATGAATACTGATTCCAAAAGGATATTTTTGTTTAATTGTGGAGGTTCCTTGAAGTATTGGTTTAAAATGACAGTATTCAGTTTTTTTTTAATATATCCACTACTGCCAACTCAGATTGTAAAACTGTCTTATCGCCATCTTCTGCCAACGAGTTCTCGCAACTTTTGTGTAGATTGCATAAAGTGTACCTGTAAACCGCAATGATACAGCTTGGCTCCTGAAATACAAGGACGTTCGAACGAAACGTGAGAACGTATGATCAATATGGCAATTGATTTTAAAAATTAAGGTAGACATTTTGATCAGCAAAGTGGTTGAAAATAAATATAAGAGCAGCGTTGTAAAAGTATTTCCAAAATATTGAATTTGGATCCTGGTGTGGTCATGTGCTCATTCTATAACCTCTTTGATATGGGTATAAGCCTTTTTAGGTAAATGATTTGGGAGACTCTACCCGAGTACTGCGCCCGCATTATTTCATTAGCGGTTGAAGTTAACCACTAGTGTTTTCAGCTGCGACTAGCAAACCTTCGCCTGAAGTCTCTTGGAAAATTATTTGCTGGACATTCTCCATACACAATGAGATGTTGCACTGGAGTCCTCATATTTGCCTTTTTAGTATCACAGCTTTACGTTGTATTACGATTACTGAAATGTTTTGTTTTTTTCTTGTCTGAAATTTACGATTACGATACATGGTATTGGAACCGATCCAGTGTCATGGCAAGATAAAAAGGTCATAACCTATTGGTTGCAACGCGTTGCTTCCTTAGCAATGTGTTGCTTTCAGAAAACATCGCATTGCTTAGCTAACCAATCAGTAAAGTGAAAAAAAGCAACGCGTTGCTTTCAGAGAAACATAAATAACCGCGTGGTTTTTCACTTTCTATCACCGATCAAGTGCAAATTAAGAGAAATTTGTCTCCTCCTGTCCCTTTAACGAAAAAAATGGAAATGTTAACGTCATCTACAGAGTTAATAAAGTGTTACAATCATTGTTGTCTTATAACTGAAAAATCCTAATAAAAATATTAAAGGTGCTTGTTCTGATTTACGTATGTCGTGTTCTCTAGTTATGATAGCCTGGCATTGGCATACACGCACCAATAAGTTTCGTGAAAAATAAACTTGGGCCTTTGATGGTAGAAGCAACATTGTTACACTCCAGGTTTTGGAGTTAATATAATGAGACAAACACAGACTGAAGCTTAGACCAGTCTCTGGTATATGGGTGTTCTGGTTCATTACATGTTAGGGATGGCTTCTAAACTGACCCACCCAAGGCCTCTGGACTGTTCCCGGTTATTTCTTTTGGATGAGCACGAACACGCTTTATTTCGCTGATTACCAATAATACAAACGAACTTGCAGGCGGACGCTGTTTTCGCACATACCGAGGTCAAAGTTCCATACTAATTAAAATATTACAACTGTGCACTACTACTGTGTTAAATACGTCACACTCGTCACAGCAACTACGAACATGCTATAGCCCATGCTATTTTGGAAGCCATTTTGGAAATCTGCAAAAAACACCGTGCCTGATAACTGCGACGGTAAACTTTCTGAACAAACCACATGCCTGACGATGTTCTTGGATATCTAAGGATCATTTTATATTTGAGGGGCCCCTGGCGAAATCAACGAGAAAGTGCATTTTTCCGTGCCGTAAGTTTTAGTTGTAATGGGCTTGGGCGGTAAACATCTAAGCGTCCACCAGTGAGCTCGCCGATTTAAAATGGACGTCCGACCTCTAGCCTTTTATTACTCCAACTCTGTGGACCCACCGGTTGCTCGCCGGTTCCGCTCGGTTCTTTGCGGTTTCTATTGGCTTAAACAATGAAATACGGTTCAGCCGCTATGAACCGCCGGCCACGTGGCGGGTGAGTTTTGAGCCGCCCCTTAACGACTGAAATTTATGTTTCTAGGTCAACTTAATCTCAATTAGCCATACTTAGCAAGCTATAGTTCAACTGACTTAGCAAGTGAGATTCCAGAGGGTCAATTAGCTAGGGTTAGCAGGGGTCTTTGGCAATAAATTTATCTGGCAAGTCAATTAGCAAGTGTGTCTATCGAGAGGCTTAAACTTATCTGTCACTTAGCTAAGTAAATTACGGAAGCTATGAACATTATGTTAATTAGTGTAACCAATGTCACGAAAATGATTTGTAGGAGAGCTCAACAATAATAATAAATGCCATATTCAGATATGATGGTTAATCATATAAACGGCAGTTTTTGCATTGTCTTCACAAAGAAGTGAATTTGGAGGCTGTATTTCGGAGGATAATTGAAAAAAAAAAAAAAAAAACTACGGCATGTCACCGATTACTAGTTCGCTAAGTCAGCGGGGGCCAAAGGCGATCATAACAAGCACCTTTAAATTAATTGAAGTAATTAAACGATACCCATTTTGTATCGGGATGATATTTCTTAGTAGATCTAGGGATAATTTCCCCCTAAATGTATTTTAAAGGGGACGTTAGAGATTATACACAGATGGGACGTGGAAGATGGATCCGTCGAATCACAAACGATCCTTGAGTATGACGACTTATTTCAGATTTGTTAGGAGTGAAGTATAACGGAAGGTGTGTGTTACAATGTAATTTGCTGATTGTATGAACAGCTCTCACTTCAGTGTGTGTGATATTGGGGCTTGATAAGCCCATTTGCTAACTTTCTTTAGGCTAAATGATGTAATAAAACTCGGACTCGTGGAAGAAAGAAACTATTTTTTCCTTGGGTTGAACTGGTACTACGGTGTTTGAAAGAAGTGGTTAATTTTCGTATGGTATTAGAGCGACAACAACGGTGAAGTATCTTTTTAAAAATTAAAAAAGAGATTTCCGTGAGGCGCTACTCCCTTTTCAAATATAAAAAAGCGTGTTTTTTTCTTATTACGGTTAATTGGCTTGTCCTTTACTAATCACTGTGTGAATAACTAAGCTCAATCGATGTCATTCCAAATAGAATATCACAACTTTGTTATAAAAGTTGTTCTAACCCGGTAGGCAACTGTTATATACTGTGCATAAAAACATTACTGCATGAAAATGAAAATCCGTTCGTTTCAACTCTAACTTTGAAATTAACGTGTTAGGTTGAATTGTCCCTAGTTCTAGATGACTGTTTCAATTACTACAGAAAAAAAATGTTTCGGAAATCTTTTTCGCCAGCCTTTAGCAAGTGAAAAACGCTTGCTAAATGTCTTTCATGCCAGGACCACGTACTAATAAAAGTAAATAACATGGACCCCTTTATCTTGAAAACCCTTAAGTTACAATAATGTAGATTGAGATGCCAGTCCTTCAGAGATGATACGATCAGAAATAAGATAGTCAAGAGGTAAGGTAGCGGCACGGTCGATGAATGGGGAAGGAAGTTAGCTCCAGGTCTGCAATAACATATTCAATAATTTGCAACGGTTTCCATTAATTCTTATAAAGAAAAATATGGCTATCTCATATGAGTCAAATTCCCATTTATTGACATAATTGAAATGACTCTGATCATTGTATGAAAGCAACCGGTTTTGCTTGGAGAGAACGTCTAATACAAGATGACAGGATTTAAATGAGGATTATAAAACCAAGAAACATCAAAAGTGAGTAAAAAAATGGATCCTTGTTTTGGTCGCAGGTTTGCATAGCATATTTCAATGGTACCAGTGGATGGCTTGTTATTAGCTTTTATTCACTGCAACAATCATTCATCAAAACAATATTGTGTACGATCTTGCAATAACCTCAATACATACTCATTTCGTTCAGATCCTATTCCTATCGAATGCACAGAGCGAAGTGACTCCAAAAAATCATATAGTAGAAAATATATCCACATAGTGGTATAAAGAAAAATCTTGTTTTTTAATTAGCTTAAAATCACTGCAACAATCATTCCATTCGGTTAGATCTGGGTGAGCAACAGTCTTGTGAATCTAGTAGTTGATTTTGGGTCTGTCCATACACAGATCAGATTAAAACGCCACGGCGTTCAAACGAAGCAAATCAATGTAAAGACAGAGATAGTGTCACATTTTGGGCAGTGTCATTTGATATGCCGACCTCCATTCATCCATGTTGGTGCCCGTCCATTTCAAATTGAGTCCGTGGAAAGTACTTACCACTTGCTAAACCTTACAACAGATAAACATTATTAGGAAATACGACTGTGTACAAATATTGAATGAACTACTTCATTCAAAAGACATTTACTCATTCTATACCTAACCGATTGGAATGATGTTGCAGTAAATTAAAGTTAATATAATGGGCATATACAGGCTTTCTGCTGATACCTCAATATATTTTATATATTAAAAAGATGCCTTTTTGTCACTTGCACTTGCGATACAATTTCTACTGAACAACAATTCACAAAATTGCTCATAACTCGGAAACCAGATGTCCAATTTGATTGAGATTTGAAGCAAATTGTAAAATTTAAAAGTTGAAAAGTCAAAAGCCTTAATTCTACTGGTGGCGACCTGCTAGATCGACTTACAGTTCGCCTTCATACCTGCCTACCTCCGCAGGCCGCTATGCTCACTTGCACTCTGGCAAGTCATCCTCCTTCTCGAAATGGGTAACGATAACTGAGTGTTATTTACAGGTCCTGCTGAAAAGGTGTGTATAAAGGTTAATGATAAACATTTTACCTGCAGGATAATAGCAAAGTTTAGCATTTTATTAGTCTTTAGATGTCAGGATTCATTTTATGCACATTTTTCCACGATAAATACATATCATTTGGAATCAAGAGGCACGTTTCAATTGGAATGATCTCTAATTGACAACATGCATGTGCTTCAATGAAGATTTCAGAGAACAAGACACTTATTTGAAATTTAACTTGATATTAATCTGATAATCGATTGTAATACCAAATCTGCTGCTGATGTCCTCCAGAGGTCATACTCTGCAGGAAAAAAAAACCGCCTGGAGATGTTCTACGAAGTGTACCCATTGTTGCCTATAATTGTTGGCAATTTGTTTTCCCATAATGAGGCAAGTATATTCACCACATATATACTTGATTCAATTTATTTCATTTCAGCGATTATGCCCAAACTCTTTCGACTTCGCGTTAACGCATTTCATGCTATTTGCAAATCTAGAGATGTAGTCCATTGACGACAGCAAGCCAAATTCCATATTTTATAACTTTTCTAAATTGAATAGATTTTAGAAAAGTTTAATGAATTAATAAAAAAATGGTGTGAAACTGTATTGCATAACATCAGACATGATCTTGTAGAATGTATCACAGAAAAAAAAATAGTAAAGATGGTGTCGTGAATGACTAGTTATGCCTTGACTAACCTTGGCGACTAGTACTTACTAGTCACCTGACTATATTTTGATCAGTACCAAATTGGCGGATTTTTTTTTTTTTTTGTTGTTATTATTACGACAAAAAGTAGCCCTCCTTAATTAAAAGGTACACACTTGCATTGTCTGCCCTAAATGTAACGCAGGTATGTACCTTTAAAAGGAGGACTACTTTTTTGGTTGTAATAAAAGTCAAGTTAGTCAAGTGTAGAAGTTTTCTATAGTCCGCCGTACTCATAGTCCACGTGCAACGGTAATGAATAAAGCACTCGATTCAGTTGACTCTTACGCAACATTAATTTCACGCTTTATTCCGTTGTCGTCTATGGAGCCCGGAATATGGCTCCCGGCGGACTATAACTACTTTAACACAAACATTATTAGTCACCCATGACACGATCTTAAATAGTATTAACGACTGTTTACTAGGTGTTGATTGATAAGCGTGAACGACCATGTAACCATTTTTTGCTCAAAGGTGGTGCAAACATGGGTTTGGGCTCCTCGCCAGCAATTGCGCACACTACAAAAACAAACTGAAGTGTAAATTGAACAATACTAAAACACGTTTATAGCTTACTGTAACACAAAACGGGGTAAAAACGCGTTTTAAACACTATCTTGTGTAATAATAACATAACCATCTTTGTACGATTTAAGAGGATGACCCGATTTAATTATCTAAAGTTTCTCGTCGACATTTCAATCCGTTTTGATGTGACAGCTAAAAACGTGCTTTTGTAAGCCCATCTCTGTAAAAAATAATATTGGTCGACGAAAATGGGACTCATTCCTCAGTGTAATATGGCATTCACCTAGTTTGGTGTCAAGACTTCAATAAGGAATTATATGCCTGACTGAATAAAGTCCTGTGATCCCTTAATTGAAGTCTTGACACCAGACTAGTCATGTGCACTATTACACAGAGGAATAATTAAAACGGGGCACACTTTCGCTCATAACATCGACACCAAACATATTTTAGCTCTAAGATTTCACTGGGTAGGAAAAAAACAACAGTAGCTATCTTTGGACACCAAAATACTCCCACCTCCAGTAAAATCTTGGGTCCTGGAGATGAGGCTATTAGCGGTCGGGCTATGGACCTTTAAAGTAAAATCAGTTAAAGCGTAGTTTAGTCTGGAGAAGTGGTTTCCGTATGAGGGGGCCCGTTTCATGGTTCCTCATTGTCTACCAACGGGAGACGGAAGAACTTGTCCACTTATTCCCTATAGCTTCACTTTACAACTTTAGCCCTTAACGCGATTTTAGTATTACGTGTTGGTCTGTATTAATTGATGCACAAAAGCAAATAGGATGAGATAATAACTTTTGGATATGTTTAATTTTTATCACACCCTTCAATGAAGTTATTTTTAAATTTGATAACATTAAAACGAGAATAGATACTTCCTGATTGGAGCATTTTATGCGAGGCTTTATACACCCTATGCAATAGGTAGACATGATGCCATAGGCAAGAGACCTACATTTCAGGACTAGAACGCGTGCACCTGTCATTAAATCCCATAATGTTCCAATTGTACAGGTGTCCTGATATGCTCTTGGTATTTCATCTAAATCTGATTTATGCCAAGAAGTCTTTAATTAAAAAAACCCCCAGTAAAAAAAGCGTGACTTCAGGTACTGATACTTACAGATTTCGTGGCATAAACAAATTACATAATTACATTATACCCTTTGTAGCATACCGTATGCTTCGTTCTGCAATTTTCTTCTTTTAACAGAAAAGGTGCCACATTATGCCAAATAAAACTATATTTTAAACGGAGAACCTCACCTAAGATTTGTCTCATGAAGTGAAGGAAAATCATGAAAAATTAACAGTATCTATTTTGAAAGTAAAGAAAATAAATAATAACATAATGGCGAAATATCACCGTTACGGGCCGTTTTTAAATGTGACCTTTACCAAAATTCACCTTATTGTTTTTAGATTCCCTGTGTCATTTACTTTCTAAATATGTAAGCTTTTATAGATCATACAATGAGGAAGATATGACACAAACAGTCCTCAAGATCAGTAGTACATTTATTTTTTCTTTCTTGTTATATGTATTAAAACGGTACTGGCACATTTTCACAAAAGTTATGCACAAGTTATGCAATTTGCTTTCAAATGATAGTCTTAGCCTTTGGAAGAATACAAATATATTTTAAATCGTTCTGTTATTCAAATGTGCCAACGTTTCTTTAAGTTTGGTTTCCTACTTAAATATGTAATTGCGCTTTGATCATTTGTGGAAAAAGCGCGAAGATGACAATGACGTTGACGATGACGATGACGACGATGATGATGGTGATGATGATGATGATGATGATGATGATCATGATGATCATGAGAAGAATTTCGCTGCTCCGACTAGCAAACACGCTATGCCATACTGCACTCTGTCTGGCTTTAAAGCCACTATCAGCGATTTCTTCAAAATGTAAACAAATCGCGCCCCCCATTTTTCATCAAAGTCCATTTTTTGCACTGTTGTATTGGAAATAGTTGAAGTAAAAACCCCTGCAAGTGGTTAAGCTTAACACGCCGTATTTGTCAAGAATTTTTTTCTGCTTTGTTTACTAATAAATGTCGGGATCCGACTTTTATTAGTCAACAAAACGATGGCATCTTCAAGACCACTTTAAATGCTTCAGTGTCTGGTTTTCACAAAGAACAGTAATATAAGGTGTTGCTATGACATACGAGGGGTGATTGATACGTTCTAAGCCTAAGGTAGAAAGAGATATGCTACAAAGTTCAAATTTACACCGTCTACAGTTTTATTCTTCAAATGAAAATTCCAGAAGTTTCATATGTATATCTGTTCTATTTTTTAACTTGCAGGTAATCAAACATTGAGAGTTTTGCCGGACCTATTGAAGCAATTACGCGAGAAAATTGAAAGGTTGAGGAGTTCCTTTTTCATCTTTAGGAAGAGATAGTAATCAGACGGTGCCAAATCGGGTGAATAGGCTGGATGTTCTACCAGATTGAAACCACACTGATAGATTGCAGTCATGGCTACCATAGACTTATGGAATGCGGCATTGTCATGATGGAAGAGCACCCCGATGTCAGCTTTCCTCTCAACTTTTTAATTTTCTCGTTTCAATAGGTCCGGCAAACCTCTCAATGTTTGATTACCTGCAAGTTAAAAAATAAAACAGATATACACATGAAACTTCTGGGATTTTCATTTGAATAATGAACACTGCAGACGGTGTACAGTTGAACTTTGGTCAGAATATCTCTTTGTCTTAGGGTAGAACTATCAATCACCCCTCGAAACACGAGCAATTTAGACATAAAAATGTTCATTTTGATTTGTACAACAAATACTGATAGTGGCTTTATATTCCGTGCCACACCTTAGAATATATACTAGCTTGACACGCAATACACACATTTGAGTTTTTAAAGGAACCATAGAACCTTTTAATATAACTGCACTACAAATTTATTAATCATTTAATTGGTGGATACTTCCATGACATAAAATATTCTTCTATTTCCCTGATATTTAATGACTGAAAATTGCTACACAAAGTAAACTACTGGTATATGCCCTGTGATAATTCTCGGGAGAGGGCATAAGTAACTTTGTATAGCAACTCTTTTTGTCGTGCGTCTCATATTAATTGATACCCACTTCAGCTCATTAGCGATATTTTGGTGTGATCATCTTTAAATATGTTGGTTAGTGCTAGAATAGAATATGTTAGCACTATTAACAAATCTTGACTATATATATATATAGATATCTATAACTTATATATATATATATATATATATATATTATAAATATATATATATATATATATCATGATGTATTGATTTGAGTCCATGGATAAGTTTTCTACTATCACAGCTTGAAAAAATAATGAAACCGATGCTATCATGATATAAAACACATTATGACTGCCTCAATTCGTTCGTGCATCGTAAAAATATTCATTCTGTCAAATTTTGACTGGTCCATTTCACATGGCTTCGCCTCGTGAAAATAGAAAGTCAAAATTGACCTCGTGATTATTTTTTACTATCACACCTTGGGCATTGCAATATTTGTATAATATTTGTATAATATATATCCTATATATATAGATATATATTATATATATATATATATATTATATATGATAATATCTCTATATATATATAATATATATCGGAATGGTAAAAGAACCCCCCCCCCCCACGCGCCCGGACTGCAGTAACCTCGGATAGGTATTCTGCAATCATTTCCATATATGGCACCATTGTTGTTACTGCAAAGAATTTCACGAACCATACAAAAAAGTTATGTAACTCCCTGCGGATAGGAATTATTTACATTTTAACAACTTAAAAAATCGCTATTTTGTAAGTTTGTTTTCACAGGATTTTTTTCTTTTGGTAGGACTATTGGGTATTGTGGTGTATTCTAAAAAAATCAGGAGTCCAATTGTACTTTTTTCATTTTTCTCCTTAAAAGGTTGCTACGAAATCTATTAATATTCACGATATGACCGCATGCATTTGGGTAATTTCCTACAGAATGCTTCATGATGTACGGTACGACTCACATAAAGGCTCATCACAAAGTACTGCACGGTTTGACTTAATTAGCAAATTAAAGCAAATCACCACAGGGTTTGTTTTGAAACTTTAATCAACACGTGACGCGGCTGTTCACAACACAATGCTACAGTATGTAAAACGGTTTTATCAAGGCCATTCTCAGCTGTTAACAGAAGATTTATTCTAATGGACTTTTGCTGTAATATTGTTACCTATTTGAAGCAACTTGTGGTTTACAATAGGTTTGCGTTGAAATACGAATCGTCTTAAAATCAGGTGTGGATTTTAAGATGATTTCCAGATCCCAAAATGCCCAGGTCCCAAATACATTACCAATAATACTACCATCGAATCCGACAAAATCGGAAAAAGAAAGAAAAAAAATCGAAATTTTCAAATGAGGCCCATAACGGACCTTTGCAGTGTTGGAAAAAATACATTTAGTAAAATTTTAGTGCATCCTTATGATATTACGTAGCATTTCCACTTGCCTCACTATAGAAAAAGAGAAGATAAGACTCTTTGCTTAAGCAATACTTATATTCTATAACAACCTTTACAAAGTTAATTTACAATATGGTGTATAAGGGAGAGTTATCAACCCTCCCCTTGTAGTATTGTTTGCACCCTACCAAAACCCCCTTTCTTGGTGCTAAGTAATATAATGTTTATTGATTGTACCCTCATTTCCATGCCAAACAAGCATCACAGGAGTATAGGAAATTGACCGTGTTTGATACCACGCAAAGCATGAACGTCATTCTGACGTAACACTAGGCCTGTTGGTCTCTATAGAAAGGACAATAGATATCTATTTGTACTAATATTCGAACGTCAGCTGGGCACTTTGGTACGTCTCTCTCTTTATCTAAAAAAAATATAGGAATATGCTTCATGCGTTTTGGGCTCTAAATGAGGGTAAATGACTGGTTTATACCCAAAGCATTTTAGTACCATAATAATGTTTTCGAGCTAGTAAAATATCCATTTCCTAACCAGTATCCAGTATTTCATACTTGTCTTAACTTATGATGCCATAGTAAAGTAATAATTCGAATGTTTGTACTTATTGTTATAACAATGAGAAGAAATATCTTCTTCTCATTGTTATAAAGTTATCTGGTAACTGGTACCACAAGCTATCCTTTGGTACCAAATTTAGGAATTGTGTGTTGTTACAATACATGACTCAGGTAATCGATGGTAAAGAAACTAATAATAATTAGAAACATCTGGATCTTATAATCAAAATATACATTCAAATAAAGTTAGTTATAAAATTGAATACAAGAATATTTCACGTAAAGGACATTTACACTGCTTTGATCGTGCAGTTATGTGCAATGAAAAATTTCATCACCTGCGTCAAAGCAGGAGATGGAAAGTGTACATTGTGCTTGCCTTAACAATACTGCCCGCTGAAGTTCGCTGAATGCAACGAACTGCGGGTGTGATATCTATGCAGTTTACTACCTAACATGTGTACAGTTGGCACAAAAAGTATCTCACGGCTGATACACATTCATCGCCGTCCCCTCTAAGTCCCAAAATGAAAGGTTTCAGGGGTTGTCCATCCACTTGGTATAATCCCACCGAGATTTGGCAGGAATTAAAATTGCTCGCTGATCTGAAAAGAAAGTTTATATTGTGGCTTTGAAGCGTAAGGTATAGGCCAAAGTGAACTTCAAATTACCTTTGTATAAAACTCAGCCTTCACAAGAGCATCATATTCTCAACACCACCTTGAACACTACTAAGGCTGTTCTTTAAATAGCGCTAAATTCACAAATCCATACACCCATAATATATGCAAGTTTATGCACAAAATTTACAAACTCGTTTTACAACCGATTTGCACGCTTGTAAAAATGTTGGAAAGGAGGAATTTCTGCTCGTTTGCATGAAATGTTGTTCTTCGTGTTCAAAACTTACGAATGGTTTAGTTAGTTGCCCGTAATTTCCACCATGCAATTTGTGCACGCGTACAAATAAAGACGACTAGATCGATCCATTAGTTCCTAGAAAGTGAACTCATTTTTACAAATTATAGCGATAGATACTCTCTTAAAATGAAAGAGTGAAAAATCACTCTGAGTTTCGAAGTGATTTTAAATTAACTCTAATAGAGTGGCTTTTAGCTCTAAAAGAGCGAGAAATGCAACGAGACACCTTAACTCGAGGGTTAACCGAGCTCACTCTGTTACCGAGTGGCTCAAAATGCCACTCTTCTTCGGAGTGAAGCCCACTCTGAACTCTTATCGAACGGCTTTTAGCTCTAAAAGAGTGAGAAAACGCTCATTTTTTGGAGTGAACTAATAGCCAATCAGAACCGCCGCAATCGCGTACTATTCTCGAACAATGGCGGACGAGTTAGGCGAGACCGTCAGCAAGTGCATGGTTTACCGAAGTTGAAATTATTGAAGAAATCATAGAGATCTTTACTGGTGAGTATATTGTATGTGTCGGTCACAATTCATAGCATTTACAGACAAAGTATGGAGAAGCATTAAATGTTATTTACTGTAATATCACTCGTAAATACGGCCCGGGAAATACGGTAGTCTGCGCCAGGCTAGGCCAGGCCTGTGCATGTACGAAACGCACAATCATGCATGTCACGGGCATGCCATGATCAGCACGTCATGCATGCCACAATCGTGCATGCATGTCACACTGAATCATGCCAATGATGCGCCACAATATTCATTCATGTCACGATACTATGAATTATGACCTACACATACAATATTCTCACCAAACAAACAAAAATTCACAAAGAATCACAAAGAATCTAAAAGAGTGAATTCGCTTTCCCCCACAGCTCTAAAAGAGTGACTAGTTCACTCTAAAAAGGAGTTATTTTTTACTCTTTATTTAGAGTGATCTCACTCTAAAAGATGCGTCACTCAGCTGGCTCTTTGTTCGAGTGAGATTTCACTCTTTTAGAGTGGTTTTTCACTCTTTCGTTTTAAGAGAGCTCTATGTTAAGTCAATTACAAGATCTAGATCTAATTACATTAGTGTGTCACTATGATTGTATAGCCACAATAATATCATAAATGTGTTAGTTACTGTTTGGACTTCAGTCGACTTTCTTTACGGTAAAGTGTCAATTACGATATCAACGTGAAGATTAAATTGTCGTAACACGAAATACAAATGGCTAAAAGAAATACGGATTTCTGGATCACTCATGATTAACCCTCGTCTACCGAAGGGTGGGTGGTTACCACCCCCTTCAATTTTGTTTCCGCCTTGCTAAACCACACTTTTCTGGTACCAAATTATTTAATGTAATTGTCATTTGGCTCCTTTTCGTGGTAAACTAGCATCCACCGAGGTATACAGACTGTCCTCCCAAAAATATACAATCAAAGATTAAATTTTTTGGCCAAACACCTAAGTTTATCTCACCTGGACTTTAATTAATTCTTTAAGGAATGTTCCAGCTTTCATAAGCTTTTTAGCCGGTGTAATTTGGAGGTCTGGTTCAGGAGTTACGGCCAATTATCTGAGACACTTGAAAAAAACCGTTGGGCCAGTTTCGGCTATTCTGATATCAACGCAGTTGTCATTGAAAATCAACTTCAAGACATTCTTTATTGAAAATTAAAATAAAAAATAGGTATAAAGATCTGCTTTTGTGATATAACATAGTTTATAACTTTATAACATATAATATCACAATTGCCAATAAATACATTAAGCATTGGTAACTTCAATTCCAAACAGTCTTGTTGTCTTAGCCTTACTTCAGGTTTCAGCAGAAAGTAGAACCATAAAAACACCCTTGTTAAAACTAAACTAAGACCTTTGAACACCAACATATCCTTTCCTTTATTGTTCTTTGTTCAACACCTGCTTCTTCATTATGTTCCTCCCTGCCATTTCGGAGGCAGTGGGGAATAGGGGAAGGGTAAATTGGCACTCCATATTAGAGCGTTGTCTGAACATTTCCCCCCAAAAGACGTGTGGCTGTTCAATTAGTTTCAGCAACATTTAGATGAATTTCATGATTATTGCCCCTTGAGAGTGAGGCCCCCATTTCCCCCACAACATAATTTCTGGTTCTTTCACTGTTTGAAAAATAATATATTGATTAGTTCAATGCATGATGATACATTCACTCTGATCTCTACAATATTCTTTTGTTTGAAAACAGTTTAATCCCACAGTGATGCTACACGCCTTATACTTTTAGTTTCTTGAACCTTCAAAGTGGTATTTTAATCCTTTGTGTTCAATTGACAATATCTCCGGTTATGGGCCATCAAATTGGATGGAATAAAAGCGAGGCTTTAGCTTAAGAACTACTCTAACAAATAAAATCAAAATATCTCGCAGAAATGCACGGTTTATATTTGCTATACTTTTAGTTTGATTGTATATTTTTATTGGGACAGGTAAGGAGCAGGGTGATCCCAAAGTAATGGGTGGAAGGTAGCTAGCCACCACCCCTTCGGGACAGAGTACACAGGAATATCATAGGCACTTGATTTTGGTACCAATGGATAGCTACGGTCCTCCTCTTTACATTGATACCAAAATAAGTATCAACATGATAGCATTGGCTTCTTTGGTGGAAAAGGACTACTTTATACGCTCAGAGCGCTTTAGTGCTATGTTTTTGAGTCAGAAAATTGCGAAATATTCACTTTTCCACCATAGAGCCAGTATTGTCATATTTTCTCAACTAGTGACGTCATAATGCACGATGTTGGTACTTATTTTGATATAAGTTAAACAGTTATTTTGACATATAAGTTTTGCTATACACGACACCAGCGATGAACATTGGACAAGGGTGTATCTAATTAGATATATTATGCTTTTTATCATAATTAATGAACGTTTCTGTGTGTGAAGTCAATTTTTAGACTACTACAGATAACCATTATGAAATAGGCCGTTGTGCACATTTTCACCACGTTTAAGCAATAGCCCATTGTAATTTTGTTAAAGACATCCAGGTAATTTGTAGGCCAACTTTAAAGTGTGCCGTAACTTAATCAACAAATGTAACTATTATACGAATATCATAGACTCGTACCCATTGATATTTAAAGGCCGACTCAGAGATTTCCTGAAGAGGGCGCCCTCAATTTCCAAAAAAATTGTGTTTTTGCATGTACATAAGGCTTGTCCATATACTAATCACTGTGTGAAATTGCTAAGCTTAAATCGAATTCCTTCATATAGAAAATCACGACTTTGTTATAAAATTCCGGATCCGGAATTTTCGTTATACACAGTATCCTATGGGGCGTAATACTACACATAAATGTTTACTGCATCAAAACGAAAAATCCGATTCATCTCAAATTTCGTAATTGTGCATTTTAGGTTACTATCTTTAGTTCTAGTTGACTATTTTTCATTATTACACAAAAAAATAATATTTCGAAATCTCTGAGTCAGACTTTAAAAAAAACGAAGGTCAAAGACCGGTCAAACAAGGTGCATGCGTGAGAATCAACTCTGTCGTGTGTTTTCTTTTGGTTAACCGCTATTTCCGCGTCGTCCTTCTTCCCTGCATTAATGTCGCCGGGGACATTAATTAAAAAATCGTTCTGTTTACACATAAGCGTGCTGATTTGGACCTAATAATTTTAGGTGAGACCTAATGTATATAAAAGCTTAATAACTATGCAAAAAATATCAATTTTGAAAAATCTAGAGGGCGCACTATTTTTCAAATGTACCAGTTTCTCTTTAAATATCATTATTTTTACCATTTTTGAACCAACATAGCCGGTTTGGTGTTCAATCAATGCTCAACAAACATTGAAACACAAAGGAGCCGGGAACACTGAGTAGCATAAAGAAACCATCTGGAAATCATTCAAATTGTTAACTTTGTTTAAAAAAAATCTTTTGATCATTTTAAAGGGGCATTTCGTGATCCATAGCCTCGTTACCCTGACCCACCTAAAAAAATTGAGATTTTTATACCTTTTTACCGGACCACTATTATACCGTTACCTTCTAATCAATGCGTAACTTAATCTAACGCAATTTGTATTTCTCTCCGTAAACGGACCGTATACAGTGGCCTAGGGACCGTGGAAAAAAAAAGAATTGCTCATACTCAAAAACCGCAGGATCGGAATCAAACTACTTTTTAATAAGGTTTATCAAAGGATATCTAGTGAACATGAATTAAAACAAGGGTGCTGGAAACACGAAAAGCATCTTTAAACAGAACGGCCGACATCAAGATCCCCACTGTCAACGCCATAAACAAAAAGGAAGCCGAAAATACCGAGCAACCACCCAAAAAATAATCTGGAAACCATCCAGGAACTGCTCCAAATCCAATTGTTGTTTTAAAAAACAATCATGTTTGACAATGTGGCGACCGATTGGGGGTCCAGACACTATTACCGATTTGGGGTCCAGACAATTCGCCTAGCAGCAACCATATTTCTAGTCATCATATGAATATTTTGACTGTATGGATTGTTGAGACATGTGTTGCTTCGTGACCGTATATGTTTTTGACACCAGTGTTTAATAGTAAGACCTGCATGTGTTTGGATATTGAGACTTTCTGCGTTTTTGAGAGATTTTCGTGTGTTGGCCCTGTGTGGAGATCTGTGTTTGATTTGATATGAGATCTTTGAGTGTTTTGGAGACCCCTTTGTGTTTTGGAAGACTAGTGACCTATGTGATGTTTAATATCAATATTAATAAAAACAAAAATGACGAATTTTAATTTTGCGTCATTAAAGGGCAGCGCCAAAAGACAGGCCAAATGACCAACAAAATATAAACCTAAACCAAAGAATGCCCAGCGTTAAAATATGCGGACCGAAAAAAAGCTCCAGGATCCCCTCCCCGAGGGTTAAGGTGGCCGTATGTACATATCCGTTTCGTTTATATGGGGGCACGTTCAAATCGTAGACGACTTGTTTCACTGGAACGAACTGCTGAGAATTAAAGGGGCTATTTTACTGTCAAATGTTAGGTACATCTATTTTCAATTGAAATATATTTTGAACGTTGCGCTTCGGCATACTTTTAAGTAACCAGTAAATAACGTAATTTCATCAAACATGGAAGTTACCAACCTGTTGCACTCACATTTAAGTTTATAAAAATATATTTATTAAGGCGTATGTTTTATATAGTTATAATAAAAATAAGAACTGCCAACAATATGTTAAAACATTTTTCAAATTCATGTTAAAATAAAACCTGTTGCTTAAATAAACTCACAAATGTTGGGTAGTTTACGAGTGATTTCACAACAACCATCAGGGTTACAATAGAACGTGACCGGTTTTCAGATTTGTAGCCATCTTTGAGATGGAAGTGATCTATGAACTATGCCTCCACCTGCTTTGCACCTGGACCACATTGCTCTTGTCCAGTGAAGTGTATTGTGACACATACAGTGTGTTCAGGTGACTGTATTGTTTGACCCTCAAAGATACTTCTTATCCCAAACGCGGACACTCTATATTGCATGTAGACATGGTGGCACGATGGCCGACTGGTAAGAACGCTGGACTGACAAGTTTTTGTTCATTGAGCTTATGAGTTTGTATTCGTTTTGATGCGTTTTGTACTTAAGCAATGTGTCTATCACCCCTTGCCAGTGTCTTTACCAAGAAAAATGCAGGTGTTTGCAGGCAATGTAATCGGACTCGTTGCGCGGGTCAAAACTCTGCGAAAGGCAGATGCGGGCTGTGTCCGGGTAGCTCAGCTCAGACATGAATCTTTACCTGTTGAATACTTGAAAACGTGGCAACTTGGTTAACTTGCTGCCCAAATAATCTAGCATCGACATTGATGTAAACGAGAACATATCGTTACGACCGTATGTTTTACTAAATTTTGAAACCTGAGGAATTGCACAAACTTAATGGGTAGTTGGTAAAGTCTCAATTTCATTGTACCTTTAAGTAAACCATTGCGACGTTGTGAGCTTTTGGTTGCGTACAATATTTACTGCAGATAGTTTTTCTGGTTTGTTTAAAATTGTTTTTAAGTTCCCTTTTCACTTTATAAACATATATGAATGACATCAGTGTGATCCAATAAAAATATATGCTTAAATTACTGTCTCTTACAAAATATACCCGTAATGGTAACTATTAATATTTGTTTAATTTTGTTTTGTGAAGTTCAATTTTTTTCACGCGTTACAAAGATACGGGTAATTGTAGTTATATTTAACTTTAACACAAAAGGGCTTTTCAGGAAGCAACTGCTTTTACTAGGTGATCACTTGATAGTAAAAATATAATATTTGGGGATCATTGGCGAAAACATCTGTGTCGAGAGTTTTAGATTTTCTTGATATAAAACATGTTTCCGAAACCAATTCTCTCTAATATGTAAAATGCGTTTGAAATGCATGAAATTCACTCCAAAAGCGTGAACTTCGTAATTATTCTACTCTTTCGGAGTGCTTAATTCACTCCAATATAGGGTTTTTTCATTCCTGGAATTATCCATCTTCCCATTATGAACAAACAATAATATTTTAGTGTGCGTTAGTTAAAATGTTAAAATGCCGATTCTTTTAGTTACTACTAATCGGTGATTCTACTCTTCATTGCATGGCTATTTTTAATTATCGGAAAAAGTTACTTACTTTGTTTCATTCATTTAATTTGTGAATGATTGTTTTTTAAATAAATTGCCATGTACCCTTTCGTAAAACCTTAAATCTTAACATTTTGTCAAACAACCGATCGTGTCTTTGACAAAGTTGTTAAACCCAACGGAGAACCTTCCTGTATGACGGTTATTCAGTACCGATCGTGTGTGCTTATCTACTGTTCGACTCGTGTGAAATCACGCTTAGTGTGGGGTTGGTTGTGTATTCCGTAGGATTTTCATGCTAAAATTGATTTTGTTGCTGTTTGGGTTTCAATAGGCCTAAATCTGTCAGAAAATGATGGGGTGCAAATTTTCCTAACTGATTCCCCCTCTTCAAGGGGGCAAATGTTAGTAGCCGGGAAAAATTTTTAAAAATCGAGTTAAATTGTGTTTTAAATGTATTTTTAATTTTTTAGGTTTTTTCTTTTTTTAAACAAAAAATATCTATTTGCCTAGGTTCAACCTTAAGTTCAAGCGTATAGCCCCATGATTGTTCAAGGTCACCCTAGGGGTAAATGCTCCGATGCTGTTGCGAGTGGTGTCAAATGATTCCTTGTGTCATACTGAAACGAAAATGGCATTTTTAATTGATCTTTTGATATCACCATTGCGACATCCAGGGAAAGTTGGTGACCCCCATAGACCATGTAGACCCTTGCGCCATGTTGCTATGTAATTAGCCACCAAATGTCACAGCACTGTAAAATAATACATTTTTGGATCCTGTGAGACAATACAAACAACTTATCACCATTTCAAACAAAATCTGAGCATTGGGTAAATTTTACCCCAGGATGACCTTGAACCATTATAGGGCTATAGCGCTTAAATAAAGGTCGGAACCTAGGCAAATATATACTTTTTCTAATCCTTATAAGGAGACGAACATGTTAATGTACATTAAAACACAATTTGACTCGATTTTAAATTTTTCCCTGTAGTAACATTTCCCCCCCTTGAGGAAGGGGCGTCAGTCCCGAAATTTGCAACCCCATCATTTTCTGACTGTCTGGTCCCTATTGAATGAAAAACAGCAAGAAAATCAACTTTAGCACGAAAATCCTACTAACGGGAAACTGTTTCATGGACATACCAACCCACACTATGCAATGGTTGTTCTGAATTTTTGAAGAAAAGCAGATTTTCCATCGTGGCATAAGGAACACATAAATGGTAAGCAGGAGCGTCATATGTTTGCTGCGTTCATTTGTTCTTGTTCCATGATTTTGCGGGTCTTATGTACATTGGTTTCAAGCACTTTGGGTTTAAAAAACGTTTCTTTTATAATCCTTCACACAGCTTGAAGCACATTTTGATTTAGGTATTTACAGTGGACTTAAAATTACTTGGACCGGAGATACGCACACCTCTTATCTCTTGTAAGCGCAACAGGCTACGCGGAGGTTGGACGCATTCTTCGAACAATTACGCGTCGCGAAACGAGGTGCGATATTCCTCCTGCTCACACTGCAGTTCCCACGCTCGCGTGGTTTCGATTCTTCCAACAATATTAATCGGACTGTATTTTTCTTTAAGTTTAAACTTTTGCGACACTTACTAGCTCTCTTTTGATAGGTGCGCCCGCTAGATCACTTCTCAAGTCAATTTCATTCCAAGTTTGGTTGAACGCAATGTAAAAACAATGTTTCTACTACTTGAGAGGATGTCCCGTTAGTGGCTGTGCGTGTTCGAGTGACCGTCCTTCGGGCCACGCAACAGCATAAATGACGCAGAAATTACCTTCGATGTGTTGTGACTTCATTAGGAGAGATAACTGGATTAAAATGCATGTATTTAGTTTTCAAACAGAAAAAAACCATATAGCTACTTCTGCTAGAGAGATGTTTTTAAGGAGTGGATGGATTTTGAGCAAAGTTTTTCCCACCATAAGACGCAAGAAAAATATTGACGAGCACACGATAAAAGCACTTGTCATAATTAACACAATACTAGCCAGCGGAGCGCTGCTGGTGTTGTCGGAGACCTCCGCGACTTTCACGATTTAATAACTGGCTTCCCTCAGCAACTCTATCGGTCCATGGGTGTAGCAACGTTACCATGATAACGGTAAGGTACGCGTAGAACCCCAAGAAAAAGAATAAAATAAACGCTGTAGAAACGTGACCGCCAGGCAAACGATAACAGGCTGAGATGGGTCCCTCGATTAACCAGATAGAACCCGGGAGCGACGATAATACCTACTGCGAGTCCAACCATATCACACTACAGCCATTATCGGACGTACCTACCATTGACGTTTTCTCTCTGCTTGTACTAGCTTGACTACTGTGATCAACCTTTCTATGCTAAGCCAGTTAAGGTTGCAGCAGAGACTCCGACAGATAGTATTGTATGAAGTAGAAGAACTCGCAGCCATGTAAAACCCATCCAATGTGGGAATAGACAATTAATTTTATAAAAGATTGAACCCAGTACTACCAACAGATTCTCCAACCGCTCGTTAGTACAACATATTGGGAATTGTTCGAAGTCCTCTGTGTCTTGCTGTGATGTATAGAAACTTCATTCCAGCAAATCCAACGATAAAAAACATGATATTGAAACGAGTAGACAATTTGTGTTGCATGGAGATTGAATTCTTGGCGGTAATCTCAGAGTTGTACCCTCTGTCGCATTGCTGAAGTTGTCCATGGTTGTGTTTAAGTGAAGCGGCAAGGATGATGTTTTTATAGGTGGGTCAGCAGCTGTCGGAAAAGAGAACTGTGAAAGCTTTCAGCGCAGCTGAATGTCTTGAGTGTCACCGGAGGGCGCGCGTTACCGATTCATTTTACACCTACTTGCGCAAAAAGCATTTTCTGATTCTGAGTGGTATTGGCACTGGAGTGGCTCACAGCACTACCAATGCAAAAACTACGAGCTAGTAAAGGAAACACACTTTCCTGCGTCAGCCGTTCCCTGGCCCTACAATTAAGTGAAAAAAAAATCGCTCCTCCACTTCTTTTTTAAGTTAAGTCATCTTATAATGCAAAGCTAGGTATTGTAAATGTTGTACTGGAGTGGAAGATTTTACAAATGCAGTTTTTTCATGCTTTATATCTTATATAGCCACATTGCTAACAAGCTATTGCAAAGAACAACCGTACCTTTCATGCAATTCTACGAAATCATGAAACAGCTAATCACGTCGTCGACATGTACATGTATATTGATAAGATGAATTCAAGGCCGCAATATTGCCATAGCGCCACGATAATTAAATAACACTACAAAAGGTTCCATTCGGGAATGGGATTCTGTTTGTTGCTGTTTGTTATATCACCTGTGTTAAGCAAAGACCGAAAGGTGAGAAGGATTTTTACAGTAAGCAGGTGAATTGAATACTTTGCCAAGAAATGGAGTGGCAAACAATTCATATGATATCAACACTCGAGCCACGCTCTGTGATCGCATCTGCCATACAAGCTTTATGCTGAGACTTTAATCTGTATTGAAATGCGATATTATTTCGTTGTATATATTCAAATCGATTAGAAAGAAACCCAATACGATTTAACGTAATCACGAGAATAATTACACTTAAGTTAAAATGCCTTGACTTGGAAGACTGGATTAAAGAAAGGGGCAGCGACAGAAAGAGAGAAATGAAGGAGAGGGAGAGAGAGAGAGAGAGCCTCGGTGAGATGGAGAGAGACAGAGAGAGAAAAGGATAAAGATAACAGAGAATAGAAAGAGAACGAGTTGGAGAGGTTTCGTCGGTATTTGTTAAAAGTTACAATCAAGGTGATCAAACTCGATGTCGCATGCGGCAAATAGGCCAACGGCCAAAAATAAACACTTTGTTGAATATAATTCTTGGACATAACAAGAAATTTTAATCAGTGGGCAGACAAGTCCTTCGATGAAATGATGCGGTAAATGCTGGATGATAAATGCATCAGGCAAGCAGCGAATACCTTATAGACATTATCATTATTAAACCTGTTTCTATTATATTCAATGAGTAGAAACGAACTCATAACAAGGTTAAGGGTCATATTAATATTTTGCTGTATATGTAGTCCACATCACGAGGTGATAATTGGCCCGACAGCTCAATCAGCATTAGTTTGAAAAGCACTTAAAAGAATTAAAAGTGCCAATGTGAAACCGATGGCCATTACTTATGCACTTCATTGAGCGGTGTAGTTAATTATTTTCAGCGTGTAAACTTGAGCTCTGTAAATGAACGAATAATAACAAAGAACGAATCGAATAAAACGAGTTTGACAGGACCTGGATATTTTTTCGCCTGATGTATACTGTCCGAGGCAGCAATCCACTCTTTGCAAGTCAAATATTGCACTCTCTTCCATTCTACTGTTTGAAACTCTTAATTGAATTTTTCAAAATCTAGACCACGAGCCTTCAAACGTATTCTTCAAACCAATCATTTTCACAACATTATGGCTGTTCATTATTACTACAGCATTCTGGTGTTGTTTTGCCTGTATTGTCTTCACAATTGATGATTTCACTAGCTCAGGTTATAGGAATGGGTAACGATCCGTAACCCGCTGACAGATGATATAATGACATAATTAGTAACGCTTCCTTTATTTTTATTCGAGCTCGTAAGTGTTTAAATGGAAATTCTATAAAGGTGTATCTTTAACTTTCTTTATTACGTTGTGCCATTATTGTTATAGAACAATTATTATTCAAAAAGCGTTCCATATGTTTTATAACATAGTTAATAGTATATTCATTGAAGGCTGATCGAATACATGCCAATCTCACCGAGTTGTTTTGTATTTGAATACTGTGCTCTACTAATCCATAAGCACCCCGGGGGGGGGGGGGGGCACTGGTATTCAAAGTGGATATGATGCCGGTGAACAAGAAAACGGCGTAAAAAGGAGTATCTTTTTTCAAACAGGCGATTGTACGCCCGCGTCATTGATTAGGGTGTCAAAAAAACAAGCAAAAATGTGGAAAAAAGGGTATGTTTTTTACTAAAACCTGAAATTGTGATGTACGTGTAATACTCAAATTAAGCAGAGATCAAAAATATTGTAAAGCAAAGCAAGATATTAAAGGTATATTAGCGACACAATGCATTGCTTACTTGTTTCGGGTAGCTAAACTTACAAAAATGCTTCTTTAGTGTAGCAAAATCAGACAAAAATACTTGTTTAGGGTATAATTTTTAGTAGGTGGAAATACGTGTTTAGGGTGCATTTTGGAAGTCCATGTTTACGCATCATATCCACCTTTGAATACAAGTGGCCCCCCGGGTAACGCACATGTAGTAAATCTATAGTAAGTGTATGTCCGTGGACACCCATAAACAGCTTGCAAAGGATTGCAACTTCTATGAACGAGCTAATAAACGTATTGTGATTTAATATTATCTTTTTCTGACAGTTATATCAATTACATATTAGAAACCGTTCATTATTTCTACGGGTGAAAAAAGAAAGATCCTTAAGGAAAAATACATGCCCCCCTTTCACATATTAAAGCAACGGCAAATGACTCCCAGACCTTCGCGCACATCATATGACCCTCACTTGCAAACTGAAAACAATTATGTAAGTGTGCGTGATCAGTAATATTTTGTAATTATGACCACCTTTTAATAACTTGTACAAGACATCCCCATTTTGGCAGGCCCAAAACAGGGTACACGTGCCCCTGTATTCTCCGGACCCTTATTTCTATAATTCTCAATATGTAAATCTCTTTCTCAATCTTTTGACCCACCGTGTATGTTGTCTGCACTCTCATTTCATTTAATCTAGATTAATGCAGCTGTCATTTGAAACATAGTATTTTATTAAAATTGCTGGTAATTCAATTAACACTCACTCAATTTCATGTTCATGGGCAAAAGAGAATGGACGGCCATGTGGTAAAACCATCACAAATCTACCCACCTTTACAGTCCATAGCTGGCATTACCAGATTTTCGGTTTGTTGCACCCAATTGGTGATTGATTTTCCATTTATCACCTTGTTGTACGCCTGACTAAGATTAGGTATGTTTCCGCCCCGAAAAGCTGCGCGTTAGAATGTCCTGCCCATCTCAAAATGGCCGCCATTGTTTTATGGAAAACCGCCATTATAATTTCATTATAGATAGACATTTTATCCAGGAATACTGCCTACTGCACGCCGAGATCGTTTTCCTTCCCACCGTCAAATCATGTTGGGTTGTCTGCAAGTGTTCAGGAGTACAAGAGAAAACTGCGGGAAAACGTTTTCAACAGTTTTTAAATTATGAAATTTCTTCAATTTGGGCTCAAATGATAGTCTAGGCCATTGGCAGAATACAGATTTACACATAAAAATAGCATACCCTTAAGTGGAGGAGATTTTTTTTTAAGATGCGAATGTCTCTTAAATTCCACTGGATCGGTTCTAAGCCACGTAACGAGAACAATTGGGTTATTGGACAAACAAAAGAAAAACGCAAACCTTGTTTTGAACTTGTCTGCTATGGTAATCTTTAACACAGTAGGCAAGGTCATCCTGTGTAAAAATTTGAGAATGCACAGATTGCTCTCAAAATTGGCTCAGAATTTTCATGCTGTTAGATAATGTAAAATGTGTGTTTTTGGGTATAATTAAAGGTGGAAATATTGTTATAGCCCACGGAGTCAATTGGGGATCAGCAATCTGATCTCTGCTAAATACCTTTGAGCTGATTAATATTAAAGGTAAATGAACAATTTGAAACAAATTTGGAACAAATCGGATCATTATAAATGTTATACCCCATGATAACCTTTAACCGTTTTTGGCCTTTCATTCACAAAATGTTGTTGATATAGCAATGTATCATTTTAAATACTTTTAAGTATTTTAAATACTTTTAAGTATTTAAAATTGTTTTAAAAAACAATTTGACCATGCCTATACACCTTCTTGAAACATTGACATATTTTGCCCTTTCCCTATTTAAATATGCTCAAGGATGACAAAGTTGCATCATTAAGGTTTGGAATTGGCACATCAATGCTGCCTAAACCATCAAAACATTTCCAGACTACTCTGCAAGGTCATCTTGGCCTACAGCAGGACTATAGACGATGTCTTAACGCTACTGAATTCCCTCTTGACCTTTGGCGTCACCAAATGTCTCGGTATCAAAGGTGGTATTAAGTGTATTAACTCAGCAAAAAGTGCCAGTTACTCGGACCATACGCATAAGGTATTTGGGATGGCATATATTTCGAATGTCTTCAGATGAACCTCTGTCTATTTTGTGGATTTAAAAAAAAATAATGTGCGTGACTAATATTTAATTAGTCAAATATTGCTAAAAAGTGGTTTGAATTAAATAGAAAGATTTTCCGATTAAATTTCATATTTGCAAATATTTCTACAACTTGAAAATGTGGACTTTTTAATTACAAAATTCGTCAAATGACTAATTAGCAAATGACCAATGTGTACTTAAATTCGTCATTTTTGTGCTTGACAAACTAATTCTAGTCATTCGGTGAGTCTATAGTCGTCATTTATTAATCAATTAATTTGTCATTTGGCAAATTAAAATTCGTCGGTCATTAATTTGTCATTTTAAAGTGTAAATTTAGAGGTAATGAAAATATTTTGTAATCATTAAAACTAGTTTAAAATATGGGAAGGTTATCTTCCAGCATAGCAAACATGTTTCCAGCATTGAAGTACATAAACAACTGATTTGCATGACTAATTTTAATTAGTCAAATAAGACACTTTTTTGACTAATTAATATTCTCAGAGTAACCACTAAGTAATAATTGTTCCATATAGCCTAGCTCCGATAGGTTTCGTATGCCATGTGGGCAGCAAAACAATTGTTACTGTTTTTTTTTTACTGTTTCGAAAAGTCTTTTGTCACAATATCCATAAGCAGAATATGGCGAAACCATCAAACGCAGGAACAAAAATATCACTCGAGATCAAAACAACAGGCGCACTTGGTTAGAATACTTTGCCTTATTTTAAAGAATAATTTAACTTCTTTGTTGCATACATAAGCTATCATTCAATAGCTGCATGCAAAATCTTTGCATAGCCCCTTGTAATGAAAACTAACCGCGTAGCACTATTGATTTTGTTCGAATTGTTTTATGTTATCGCAATAAATATTCAATTGCATTTCTGTTAAACCGATACTGGCGCAGTCACTTACCTTGGAAATAAATGTACATATAATCTGAAGTTATAATGCCTTATAGAAATATGTTGTTCATTATTCGAAGTTTTGAAGCGAATTCACTCAATACATGAATCGGTAAAGAAAGCCGTTGCCACGTCACATGTGCTATTTTGGATAAAACCCGGGGATAGCATTTGTGCATCGATATTATGCCATTTCAATGGCGGATAGATACACACACCATTACATGTTTCTTATCGCTTTTCTCTTTCTTTGTTTCTTTGTTTACCAGCCGGTAAAGCACATGGGATACAGCCAAATTCACCAAAAACTGCGCAGTGCGGCACGAAAGACCGAGTCGAGATGCTAATATCTTCAAAAGTACACCCCTAAAACCATGCAATTTGGTATT
>JAMKCH010006098.1:0-186383 GCA_023653785.1 Ophioderma brevispina
CGGGCGGTGATATCCCCCAGGACGCAATCGGAGGATAACACATTCATTTATGTGCAAAATTCAACGAACAAATTATATAATTTGAAAAGACTATTTGCCAGACTGAAATTCAACGTGAATAACCAAATCAGTGGTACTAGGGCCTATTTGTGCAAATTCTTGCTCTTCCGGGCACGAGCTACAGATGGTGGCATGGCATTCCTGTATAGGCCTATACCTTTGCTCCGATCCTAGTGCCACTCTGCATGTTCCGTCTCTGTTCCTCTGGCAGGGGCGGCGCCATACTTCTTTTTGGTTTTTTTTGGGGGGGGGGGGATTTCGGGGTAGGGGGTGGGGAAGAAGTTAAATAATTTTATGGGAAACGTCAATTTTTGTCAGATTGTTGACCATTTTAAGTCCCAAATTGCTGTTTTTGCACAAATGTTTTTTGCCCTCAATCACTGATTTTTGCCAAAGATTTATTATTTTTTTTTTTCTGTGGGGGGGGGGGGGGTGGGGGGGGGGGCTGTTATGGCCGGAGAGGATACTGGGAAAAAGAAAAAATGCGGAATTCACCCACACACAAACTCCCCCCCTCCTTCCTTCTCACATCTGACACCGCCACTGCTGTAGGCATACCTTTTCTTCCCGGATCCTGGGTGCCATTCTGCATGTTCGGTATCCTGTTCCCCTGGCAGTGGCATCGCAATACTTTTTCGGGAGTGAAATTTCGGGGGGGGGGGAGAAGTAATTTTGGGGGAAACCCAAATGTTTCAGTTTTTTTTAAACCAATTTTGTCTCAAATTGCTGTTTTTGCCAACATTTGGTGATTTTTTGGCCCCAAATTGGCCCCAAATCACTGATTTTTTTTTTTCCAAGATCCGTTATTTTTTTTTTGCTTTTTCTCTCTGTGCTGGGTGGGGTGGGGAGGGGTATATTGGGGGGGGTTGTGGGGTGGGGTGGTTCTGTGAGATCTGTTCTATACATGCTCACCATGGCACCGCCACTGTCTGGGATTAACATCCCTAGCAAACTACGGCCAATTACCAAGTTTGTGAACGGATTTTATAAAGAGGTAATTGGTTTCGGGTTTTGGGCTTTTTTGATCGTTAATTGGCATGGTTCTAGTATGATAAATTACATGGGTCAAAACTAAATGTTAAATAATGCTTTCATAATTTGTCAGTTTGATGGACATGACTAATTCGATAACAAATTATAATTCATACTTTGTCATACCTCAACTTAATATTGTAATGCACTATCAATGACAAATTAACGACAATTCATAAATTGTCATGCAATTTTAAAAATAATTAATCAGCCGGAGCAGTTATATGCGCTCTCCACACACACTACAGCGCCTCACCCTTATTATTACGGGGTCACTTACTTGACGGACGCACGGCCGCCTTCAAGAACTCGGTCACATCATTTCGCTTTCATTTAGGTCTCTCGAGACATGCCTTGCAAGCGCACAAGCCGATCAGCCGTTAGATCGTAATATTCCCCATAGCAGCTACCCAGAGTTCGCTTGTGGGTGGACGAGGCAATTGGAGACTAAGTGTCTTGCCCAGGACACAAACACGGTTTGACCATAGTGGGGCTCGAACTCACGATTTTCACGGTCATTGATCACGATCCTGCACTTTTCCGCTAGACCACACGCGCCTCTCTAAAAAATAATGTGAAATTTTATAAACCATAAATCTCTGTGATACTAAAATGCATTTTGAAACAGTCTCATCCTTGTTAATTGTACAATTATGAAAACATTTTTAACTTTATTTTGTTGTAATGATCAAAAAATTCAATTCCATGACAATTTTTTTAATTTTAAAATAAGACCCTTTTCGTGACAAATTACGTTTTCAGTGCTTGGAGAAAGATGAAAATATCATTCAAGAACATAACGCGCGATGTTTCAAACCTTTTGAACGGGCTTTTTAATGACCCATAAAAGTATGTGTCATGTCCCTATGATGAACCTAGTTTTAAATTTGCCGCTTTTTAACTACTTCACTTTTATAATAAGTCATGACTGGTACGTAATCAGATTTTTATTTTCTTATTTAATGCGACAAAATAATTCACTTTTTTTACCCAATTTGGTGGCCCTTCGTGAGCCGGCACTATTGGTATATACGTGTCTGAAGGGCTATTTCTCATTTATATCAACACGGCAAATACCCGGCAAATATTTTTTATTGGATGTGTACGAAAATTTTACGGTAGACATTATCAAAATTCCTCTGCAAAAATCCCTGTTGACATGAGAAAATTTTGCAAAAAACCGACCCATTTGCTATCCCAAATTGGCATGAAAAAGTGGTCATTGATATACCAGATGTTGAAAATGGGACCGATGTCTGTGCACATCCCACGATGGTCATTTGTGTTGATACTTCTTTCCCATCCCCGGGTCAATTCTATCTATCAACTAAATAAATCCATACCTTAAATCGTGCCATCCCCCTTTTAATTTCACATGCCACTGCGGTTGTAAACCAGGCCGCTTTGCTTTTCTTCGATCTAAAATATATCGCTAAGTTTATTTACTTTAGGCCTAAAATGTTTATGTCTTGTCCATTCGACCTCCAGTCCTTTCTTGAGCATGCATTAGCAAACATATTACCAAGGACCGAGTGTCCAGTCAGTTGTTGTATTCTCGTATAGTCAGGCGGAAGTTCACCAATTATTTCTCTTCCAAAAGTACGTTAATGAGCATGATGCTAAACGTATTTTTCAACTGATATATGAAGTAATTTTATTATCCTCTTATTTTTTTTTGTTTCCAAAAAATAAATAATTTGAAATAATATCAAGATTGTCAAACTCGCCCACCCGATCACGATTTAACGCGAGAAAAAAAAGGTCACGATTTTTTTGCAACAAATATACGGTTGGTGATCATTAGAAAGTTTTTTTTTTAATGAATTACAAATACGTGATAACAATCTTGAATGTTTTGCAGTAGGCCTTCTTATTGTTCTTTTTTATCACCAAGAATAAATAATTTTACATAGAATAGCACAAGTCCAACTCGAAGGACCTGGGTAATTAAGCTCACCACATGAGTACAACTCGTACCATAGAAAACTGTACCCGTCATTTACGTATTTAACGGTTTGTCAAACCACCGAATCAATCGCCATCTACTACTGTTAACAACATGTTCAGCTATGTTTCAACATCGTTTATTTTGCACTCTTTTCATGGAATCTAAATCATCTATCAGCAGCTTATGAAATCACATAACCCCGAGCATCGAGAGACACTATGGGAAGGGTAATTACCTGAAATGATCACATTCAACTGGCGACCATCCTGGGTCAACATGTCAGCCTCCAGGGGAAAAACAACATGGCGAAGTTCGATCTTATAGTATGATATTGAATCGTGTACTTTGAACCGGAGCCAGACTAGTCCCTGACAAACTGGATTTTCTTAATCATTAACTAAAACGACAAGAGGGATATGCTTAGCCTTTCACGATAACCTCAATTCCAATAGTCTTTTTGAATATCCTCTGATTTTTGTTGCTGTTAAAAACATCTTGACACTTGGCAGATTTTTTTGGGGAAATCAATTTTTTGTGTTTTAGCCCTGGCCTTTATCAAGTTTGACCTGACAGTAAGTAACAGAGTTAACGAAGTATTCAAAGTGGCATGTCGAAAATCGATATACTTATGGTGTAACAACTGATTGTTTAGTGTTTATTATCATTAGTTTATCATAAATGTAAACTTCTGCCATTACCAAACCCAGCTCACACAGCGTAAAACAATATCTGTATCTTACAATACAATTAATGTTCAATTAACTTTAGTAAACTCGATCTACTAACGACGAATATCCAGATAAAAAGGTTGTAACGTATGTGTGTTGATTGCTGTCCATATATAGAACTATATGGCTATGTAATGAGATGTATATAAGCATTCTTCCGACAACTAACAACCTGTAATTACTAGCCTTCCTGAAAATAAAATCATATCATAGGAGGTAATGAAAATTCCATCATAATCTTTAAAAGATGGTCCACGCACTTGTCTTGATCTTGGGGTATCATTTATTCATAGACTATACCCATGTATTTTCATGCCAGTAGAACTGCTAGTAATTAGAAACCGCACTCCAATTCTAACTTTCATGTACGTGTAATACCATTATCACCAACACAACTGATATAAACTCAACCCAGGTATGAAACACAAAATAACAATTACAAAAGGGACTATAGGGAACCACAAAATTCGTAACTTATAGCTATTCTATCGACGAAACTTAATATGACACCGTACTTCCTAAATGCAAAAGAGTCAATTTACTCTTTGATGACCTAAAGGGCCCACGCCGAAAAGGTGACATTTTCAAACCCTTTAAGAGTAGTTTGTTCAAGATGTTTCGTGAGACATGTAAAAAAAATGAATAAAAAGTCATATGGTAAATAATCAAAGAAAAAGTGATCAAAAAAAATTGTTTTTGGAAAGGTGTAAATTTCACTCTTCAGAGTGGGCCCTGTAGTCACTCTAAAAGATGTGAAATTCACTCTGCATTTAGAGAGTAGGACGATACATTATCACACTCAACTTCATAACTTCCGTACATGATTACTTCAACGATAGCTTTACAACTACATAGAAAAACCTGAAAAACTAACACCCATATTAAACAACCTTGGCTAAACGATGGGCTTAGTAAATCAATTTCCCACACCATCCGTAAGCATAGAAACATACTGCACCGAACAACTTGACATTTTAAAGAGAATTGTCACAAACATGGAAATTCCTAAAATTATAGACAATTAAGGTAAAAACATAAAGCAACCAACTCCCAAATACCTTTATCCACAAACCAGCAATAAAATACTTGACCCATCTAGCATTGTCGTACATTTAATGATATTTCACAAACCCGAAAAAAAAATATCTTGCCTCCAAAATGCCAAACCTACCACTCCCTTCCATGATATACTCATTAACAGCACAAAAAACCCATTTTCTTATTTTTCTTACATCCAATTATAGTCGATGAAATGCACAAGCCATGCCACCTGATAAATTCGGCGTATAGATAACATAGATCAGGGTATTGTAGCTATTGCTAACAAAACTTATGACCATATTAATAACCCCCCTCATGCACATTTTCAAAATCTCTCACCAAGGCATTGTACCTAACAAATTGAAAACCGCGAAAGTCATTTCTATCTACTAAAGTAAAGACCCTCATAATGTCACTAACTACAGGCCAATTTCTGTTCTTCCATCCTCCAAGATTCTTGAAAAAATTGCGCACAATCACCTAATCACTTTTCTAAACAAACATAACATCCTCGTAGACGCACAGTGCGGTTTCAGGTCCAAACGTTCAACATACATGGCACTTCTTGAACTTACGCTACCATAACCAAGCACTTCGTCCGCAGTATTGTATTGGAGAGGTTCAGAAGTTATCTGTACGACCGTACTCAAGCCGTGTTTGCTCACTCCACACACTCATCTACCTCAGAAATATCAGTGGGAGTTCCTCCAGGATCAATACTGGGTCCGTTATTCTTCATTATCTACATGAATGACATCACAAACATTTCTAATACACTTAAATGTGCGTGTTCCGATCGTCTTTGGGACCCCCCTGATCAGATGAAAGGCCGTATTTTTCTCACTGTCGTCCTGAAATTTGAGCATTCAAATCCATTTCATTCCCAAGATATAAACAAAAAACCACCGTTTTAGTGGTTAACCACCCACGATTAGACACAGTATGAATATGGACGTGAACAGCATTATTTCGTCGACCATCAAACCGCAAGGTTGTTTCCCACGGTATACTTGATGGGATGTATGTGCAAGTGCCAGGCTCTCATATCAAGTAGAAAACACAATACACATAAATCGGAACAAGCCCCTTTAAACTCATCCTATTTGCCAACGACACAAACATCTTCCTCTCAGATCCAAACCTTAAAGCAATATTAGCACATTTTGAAGAGCGCCCCCAATTTTCAAAATTTGATATTTTTGCACAGCTATGTTGGTAATTGTCTAGAAAACTACACCTGCGAACGAGAAGCATAAAAAATGTGTATTTATCATAAAATGAGCGTTTTTTGTAATTAGAATTGGGATCCTAGGACCTAGATTGTACTTAACGACAGAGCTGGAAATGCTAAGTTTATGTCCGTCCATGATGCAATAGTGGCACCTTAAGAAAATGACCTCTAACTTGACTTGCCTGAACCAATAAAACAACTAATAGATAAGCGTAGATACGTACATGGCGCTATTTCCCGGCTATTGGAAGGCCGTTTCCAGCAGCCGTTGAATTATTATTGGGGATCCCGATATTAATTATTCTAGTTACAAAATTCCTTCGTTTGCGACACCTAGACATTGTAGAGCTTAACCATTCACAGGTATAGTTTACTACCCATTTACCAATGCCACCGTGTAAAAATCTCAATTTTTTTGAAAAATTGGGGGCGCTCTTAAAAAAATGTGCTAATATTGCTTTAATTCACTCTTTGAAAATATCAACCGCGAACTTAGCAAAATTACTGATTGGTTGTCACTTAACATCTCAAAAACCAATTAATGTTATTCTCAACGCACAATACGAACCACAATAACACAGTTACCATTGACAATCAACCTATTTCGCAAGTTCACACTAAGTTCTTGGTTGCTATCGTCGCTTTTTCTCAGGCTCAAAAAATTACTTGGGCAAAGAATTTGCTGGACCAAAATTATGTAAGCCCATGGAAGCAATTAGAGATCAATGTTCTTTCTCAGTTCCATGATGGAGAACAAATGCTCCTGAATGTATTTTAACATCTTTAAATAACTGTCAGCTTGCGGAGACTATTCGGACATGGTATATATAATATAGGGATTCAATCAAGAGGAACCTTGGCTATGAAAATCACTATCTTCAAGACCCTAAGACCCCATAAAAATGTTTGTCTTAAAACAAAGCGTTTCTTTTATTATCCTGATTGGGATGAGCGTGGGATCTCTACTTTGGCTGATTTTGACAGATGTTTTAATCTTTGAAGATCTGGTTATTGAATATGATATTTCTATAAAGGATAAGAGAAAAACAATTCCCTCATGAATGGTATCTTGCTGGATTAGTTTTATAATCCAAGGAAAGTTGATGAACATTTTTTGATAAAGTGGTAGCGAGTTTATTTAGTGTGAACAAAATAACAAGCATGCTTATAATATACTGGAATTGAAATCTCATGATAGGCCTTTAAAAGCTGAAGGGTTTTGGACTGAGTCTTTTGAACTTGAAGGGGAAATTGAATGGGGTTCCATTCATAATAATAATTTCAAATGTACCATTGAAACCCAACCTAGGTCATTTTATTTTAAAATTTTTCACAGGGCAATTTGCACAAGCTGGTGTGAAAGCAGATATAGTCCGGCGGGAGCCACAGTCCGGGGCTCCATAGACAATAACGGAATAAAGTGTTAAACTAATGTTGCGTGAAGAGTCAACTGAATCGATTGCCCTATTGTTCACCATTGTTCCCGGACTATGAGTACGCCGGACTATAATTACTTCTACACCGGTTCCTTTATAAAATTGGCAAAATTGACTCCCCTCCATGTTTATTCTGTAAGAATTCTAATGAAACTCTTGTTCACTTCTTTTGTGATTGTAATACAATGTCTGGATTATGGGAAAACCTCCCTTCTTTTATTAGAAAGAAAACTGGTGATAATGTTGATTTCAGTAATTTTGATAAAATGTTTGGTGTGGATTCCACTGATAGACAGGTACATCCCAGGTCATATCTATTTCCTAACACATATTCACTAGTATTTTATGTTGCATGAACTATATTCTTCAAAATAAGCTTTTGAGCCACCCTGATTTTTTACTCAAAATCAACATGGCGGCCTTAATACCAATTCTTACCAAAATTGGCTAAAAACACATTTTTCCGTTGTTAAATGCTCCGATTTTAATTTACAAACACATAGGTCTTTGCTTTTGCCAAAGTGAAATTTCAACTTTATGATTGAAAAAAATTCAAAATGGCCGCCACAAACGCTGAATACATTGATGGTTTACCTTAAGTTTATTCTTAATGTAACTGATGCATTGTTAACTTATTGTTGAGCTGCTACAAGAAAACATATAGGGCTATCATTGTTTCTCAAAATGGCGGCTTGAAAGAATTCAAGATGGCTGACATTTAGGTTAATTACAGTAATGTATTACTTTAACTGTATTGTTTGGAATTAGTTCGTTCTCTAAATGGTGTTATTACAATTATTTATTACCAAATTATATATAGCTACTCATTCTCTTGAGAACAGCTGGAAAAATCAAAATGGCTACCAATTTCATGTAAAATACACTGTTTTAATCGATTTTTAGACAAAATTGCATTTTGACCGCCATTTGTATTTCTTATGGCAGTCATTTTAGGAAAAATGATAGCTCATAGGTGCGCAACAAAAATTCAATCATGCATCATTAAGATTACGAGCGTATTCTAAAGGATAACGTCATCGTTTAATATGTTTACCTGTATTATAGCAATAGACCATATGCACGATCCCCGAAATGCATCTCGTTTGGTGCCCATTTCCATCCGGGAACTTGTACCAGCGGTCATGTTTACAAAAAAAAATGTTGTTCGTTCGCGTCGCCGAACAGTGCCTAAAATTACAATACAAAGTAACTTTTCACGTGAAGTTAATCTTACAGAAATGTAGAAGAATATCTAAGGAACAAAAAACAATCGAGGCACTGGTGTTGAAATTCACGACAAAACGTGATATTTTCGATCGTAACTGTGCCCTACTTGTCACCTGCCGGACGATTACACAACTATAGTGCAACGTCACAGATAGGTTAAGTTTTCTGGTATTCTGATTACGCTCTTAACCGTATGTGTTTAGCTGACTTGAGGCGGGTACAAGTTCCCGGATGGAAATGGGCACCAAACGAGATGCATTTCGGGGATCGTGCAAATGGTCTATTGTGGCAGCCATTTTGAATTCTTTGTTTTACGGCCTCAAACAAATAGACATTTGCTTTGTAGATGGAAAGAGCCTTTGTACATTAAGATGACCAATTTTGCAGTTCTGTATGCGGTTTTTGACGGTATACATTTTAGCTCATTTTGGGTCAAAATTGTTATTTTCGCCGCCGCCATGTGGCAGGAAACTAGTTTAGTCCCGGAGTTTAGTTTAGACGAGGGATGTTATTCCAAACATGACTAAACCAGTTTCCTGAATCATATTTACTAGTGTTTTAGGTTGCATAACAATATTGTTTAAAAAAAGCTTTTGGGACACATTGAATTTTTACTTAAAACAAAATGGCAGCCAAAATACCAATTGTGACAAAAATGGCTAACAATTATAAAATGCATTCATAAACTCGAAATTTGCCCCCTTTGATGTACGAAAGCATAGGTCTTTGTAGCCACACAATAAACTTTCAATATGTTGATCACGTAACCCAAATACTTAAAAAATGGCCGACACAAAGGCTAAATACAAGAAAGCTAACCATAAGTTTAATGTTTACAATATAAAGCGGAATTTTAATAATGCATTATTAAATAATTGTTGAACTAGTACCAGAAACCCTATGAGCTATCATTTTGCACAAAATGGCGGCCAATAAGAAATACAAATGGCGGTCAAAATGCAATTTTTGAACAAAATTGATTAAAAATCTGTATTTTACATGAAAGTTGTAGCCATTTTTATTTTTTCAGCTGTTCTTAAGAGAATCGGTAGCTATATGTATAGTTTAGTAATAAACGCTTTCAATAATTGTAATATACACCATTTAGAGCAACGAAATAATCCCCCACAATACAGTTAAAGTGATACATTACTGTAATTAAAGCAAATGTCAGCCATCTTGAATTCTTTTTAGCCGCCATTTTGAGAAACAATGATAGCCCTGTTTTCTTAGTACGTAGCTCAACAATAAGTTAACAATGCATCAGTTACATTACGATAATATCCTTTCAAACAAATTGTGTTTTTTTGCATATACATAATGCTTGTAAATATACTAAACACTGTGTGAAATAGCTAAGCTCAAATCGAAGTCCTTCATATAGAAAATCGCAACTTTGTTATAAATTTCCAGTTCCGGAAATTTAGTTATACACAGTATCCTATGGAACTTTATACTACACATAAATGTTTACTGCATGGAAACGAAAAGTTCGATGCATCTCAAACTTTGGAATTGGCATTTTAGGTGACTATCTTTAGTTCTAGTTGACTATTTTCAATAAATACACAAAAAATTATATCTCAAAAATCTCTGAGTCAGCCTTTAAGGTAATCCATCAATGTATTGAGCGTTTGTGGTGGCCATTTTGAATTCTTTCGATCATTGGAAATTTCACTTTGGCAAAAGCAAAGACTTATGTGTTTGTAAATTAAAATCGGAAATTGAGACTTTGTGAGCATTTAACAACGGAAAAAATATGTTTTAGCCAATTTGGGTAATTATCATGTTTTGATGAGTCCAAGTGTGGGAAAATATCGGACCCAAAACATGATAATGATAAAATTGGATGATTTACGCCCAATATTAATTGGTCTCGCTATGAGTTTTAAAATATTGGGCTCGACTACGCTATACGTCTCGCCCAATATTTTTGCAACTCATAGCTCGACCAATTAATTTGGGCTTAATCGATCCAATTTTATATCAGAATTGGTGTTTAGGCCGCAATGTTGATTTTGAGTCAAAAATCAGGGTGCCCCAAAAGCTTATTTTGAAGAATATAGTTCATGCAACATAAAAATAATTATATAATATTGGATGGCTGAGGTTGATAACAGAAAATATCGCCCGAGCCTAGATCAAATATCAGGCGAGTCGAAGACGAGCCTGATATTTTCTTGGCGAACCCCAAGATAACCGCAAGATATGCGGCGATAAAGTCATCCAATATTATTATTATTATGCAAGAGGAAGCTGACTTGACAAAAATAGTTTTAAATTTACTTCAAAACTAATAAAAAGAGATTATTTGCTTGAGCAGTTGCCCAATATGTTTGCGTATTGTGCAGTGTTGGGCGGTACGCGCTACTCGCATTGCAGTATTGCACACCAGATGCATAATAATAGTGAATATGTGGTAGGAAAGCTTAGTTATAACCTGGGATGTACCTGTCTAATAGGAATCAATACATAAGAATCAATACATAATGCATAAAGATGCCTTCTAGGTGCTATCTTTTCTGGTAATTTGTTACTTTTGCTGGTAATATTACCAGCAAGGGTAGCACACCTGCCTAGTGCCTACAAGCCAGCATTTCTACACATGTGGCCTGACGTGTGAAGTTAAATTCTGCGATCTCTTTTAGCAAATTGCATTCTCAATAGTACGTCTCAGTTCTATGTTAAAGGAAGGGACATGAGGAGATTTTTCCTGGATACAAAATTTTCTAAATGTACCTTCTTATAGACATGAATCAAATTATCTTTACAAAATACCCAGTTAACATGATACGATTTGATTGGCTTTGTTGTTACATTGTAGAGCACTTATCGAGAACATGAGTTACAAAGTGATATGCAGAAAAAACATTAGCACTTTTAACTTTACGTGGTGGTCATTTTAATTTTGCCACCTAAATGTGAAACTAATGATAAGTATGAGTTGGCATTATAGTAAATAGCATGCAATGACTATATGTAAATGTTTTCAAGTTTGATGACGGTCATTTTTAAAATAACGGCTATTTTGGTAAGGAATTGAATTGGTCCATATAGACTATAGATTCGTTAAGCATTTAAACATATCAAGAGCTACATTTGTGCAAATTTTCATCAAAAACGCAGAATAAGTTTTGATATTCTGCACTATTCGGCAAGTGTTTCATAGCGTGGCCTCATATCACACAAGATAGTCGTGCTCAAATGTTTGATCAGAAAAACATACTAAGGGTCTCTTCTAATTAAGTATTGGTAAATATTGATGCATATTTTAAAACAATAATTTTTTAAAAATGCATTTTCGTTTCAGCAAGCTGTTGCCAACCAAAGGAAAACCTAGACCAGGCAAGCGAGGAAGCTGGGCCCAAATTGCTGCATTATTTGGAATGAAACAATCACAATTCCTTAAGGTACCGACCAGAGGAATGCCGTCATCATCCTGTTGTTATGTAATAATTGACAAATGAAGATGATGAGGAATAAAGTTTTAGAAAGTACCCTTTTATTACTTCTGTTAATATATATCTGCAAGGTTTTATTGGTAATGCTGTACATGGAACCCACGCCGAATAACGAAGCCGTCGATTTATCGCTCAGAGATAAGAGAGATAGTCAATATCTATTTCGACAAGGTGTGAGAACTAAGAGTTCCGTTCAAAAGTCAACTGACTATGTAGGTGACATACTTACAGAATCTTTATTTCCACAAGATGCAGTCAATAGTGAATTATTCCGTGAAGTGTTACAACCTGTGTACAGTCAAGCACACCAGTGCCGAAATGATGATATTTTTCTAGTTGCGCTTATTGACTCATCACCAGCTGCTTTTGACAAACGAATGGCCATTCGTGAAACGTGGGCTAATGTTCCTGACGCAGAAGCTCACGGAATTAAAACTATGTTTGTGATTGGTTTACCGATGGCATCGGAAGATGACAATATCCAGACATCAATATTTCAAGAGAACGAAAGATATGATGATATTTTGCAAGGTAACTTTGTGAATACCTTTAGAAATAATACACTGAAGTATCTGATGGGTTTGAAGTGGGTAACAAAGCGTTGTTCAGGGGCAAAATTTGTCTTCTGGGGAGATGACAGTTTATTTGCTAATTATAAACGAATAGTCAAGCAGCTGAGAGGATTAAAAACAGATTATGACAGAAATCTGTGGCTCGGCAAAGTCATAAAAAGGTCGAGGGCTGTTCGAGATTCCAGCAGCAGATATTTTGTGTCATTTAACCAATTCAGTGGTGAAACCTACTCTCCTTTTTGTACAGTAGATGCTGGGTTTGTTCTCAGTATGAATGCTGCCAATGAACTTTATTCTTCTTCTTGGAACCAGACATTGATCCCATTACCAGATGTATATACCGGTGTTATAGCAAAACACTACAACTGGACAGTTGTAAACGAAGAAGCATTTACCTATAAAAATCTCAAAGATGACGCCTGTGAGTTACGTAAAGTGATTACCTCTCGCGGTTTCCGTGACACCGAGAGCATTAATAAGAGCTGGAAATATTTAGAAAACACAACATTTCTTAGGGATTGTCCAAGCCCCGATCTGGACTTGGTGCTGATGAACAAAAATGCTTCAAATAAAGACTATCTTGATAAAACATTGCGATTGCTGTACAACCACCCAGGAGCATGTTACAACGTTATAGGCCAACCCGAAGACTTATTCATGGTGGTTCTTATAAGTTCCCTACCGCGCCATTTTGAAAACCGAGACGCTATTCGAAAAACGTGGGGTGGGCAAAAAGAAATATTGGGAGAAAAGATCAAAATTTTATTTATCATGGGATTAACACAGAGAGACACTTTGGAAATACAGCAGCAAATCCTGGAGGAAGATAAAGAATATGGAGATCTAATCCAGGCAAATTTTACTGAATCTTTTCAAAATCTCACCTTAAAAGTCATCATGGGGTTGAAATGGGTTACCGATCATTGCAGACATGCAAAATATTTGTACAAAGGGGATGATGATATGTTTGTTAATTTTCACAACATCATTAGATATATTAAAGATTTACGAGTCAAAGGACAAATGAGGAGGAGCATTTTGGGATCAGTGTTGTATCGTAGTGTTCGGGTAAGAAGAAAAGAGTCAAAATATTACGTGCCTGATGAGGTTTACAGAGGACGTTACTTCCCCCCTTATTGTTCAGGAGGAGGGTACGTCATTTCTACGGATGTGATACCTGATATGTATAATCATGCATTAACAACTCCATTTATTCCGATAGATGACGCTTATCAAGGTATCCTTGGGGACAAAGTTGGTGCTAAACCGGTTTATCACGCAGGATTTAAGAATTGGGGCGAGAAAAGTGACACCTGCTCGCTTCATAAACCGGATTTAATGACTATTCATGGTTTTAAAAAACCCGAGTTGATGTTTGAAGTTTGGAGAAACTACACAGATATATCCATTTTATGTACTGGATCAGAATCAAATAATGAAAAAGATTGATATGGATTTTTATGGAGTTTTAATTAAATGTACGATATCATTCCTTTTTTCAAATATTTATATGTATAGTATTTTCAAAGAGTATGTAATTTACATTAGCGTAAAATATAAATCATTCCCATATCTTACATTAGTACTTGTATATACCATGATTTTTTTCACCATGATTTTTTCAGCATGCTCAAATGGTGGTAGTGATATGGCTAAGGACAAGAAATCTGCTCTTAAAACAAAGATTAAAATGTAAACGACGCACAGATTTATGTAGGACGATTTGAACCATATCATGCCCACACCAATATGGTATATTGTGATGTTTCAAATGTACTAATACAATGGCTCTTTCCATTGACCAATTTTGGTTTCACATGGACCCTCCACATGTCAGTGGTGTCTCTAGACGGTGTCGGAGCATCATGTTTAAGAGTTGCCCTATTCTGTCTCGCCCAAATTATCCGCCGATAAGTGGTGCTTCGTCCTGAACCCACCATCCCCGACTAAACGCACCACCTGATGTTGTTCGTTTGATTGGAAGTGTTTTGTGACTGTGAAACAATTCCTTATTGACATAAAGATTTCCATTGAAGAAACAGCTAGGGTCAGGAGAACGTGTCATTTCCGCCGAGGCCTATCCAAAGAGAAATCTGGTACAAAGCAATTGCTGGGCATTCTTTATCATGTCTATGGAACCATCTGTGGTCAAAGTCAGCTTAGGAGGTATTGTATCATATGAAAGATGATGATGAATGATGTTTTTTTTTTTGCAAAACAACCATGTACAAGAACAACGAACATCAATCTCGGTTTCCCGGACCAGTGGTGTAGCCAGGTGGGGGAAAAGGGGGAAAGAGTGTCCCCTCTGAAAAAAATCTTGAGGGGAAATCGGGAAATAAAACACGGATATTCATGTTAAATCAGTCTCTTTTCGGATTGTTTTGCCCTGCGACCGGAAAATGTTTGCTTGTGATCGGGACATTTGTTTAGTGGGGGACTGTAGTGCACAGGTCTCATGTGATTGTGCAAATCTGGATAAAATTGTGAATTTTGCTACACAAGTACTTTATGCATTGATAATAAAAAAAAATTGATGGAAGCACTTACCACACCCCTTTCATGGCCCCCAGCTTGGATTTCAAGGTTACACAGGGGTAAAATTTTTAAAATATTCCGATTGTGTTGAAAAGCACACCATGATGTTTGTCTGGTTACAAGGATTCCAAAAAGGTATAGTTTATACTACCTGTGACTTAGTTTTGGAATTATGTAAAAATGGTAAAAAAGTTTGCACCACATATTAACTGAATTAAAGCATCTTTTAACTTTTGACCCATGTACACACTAAAATTGACTTTTTCACCATTTTTACAGTTTTTACTCCGCAGATTGAAACCACAGGAAGTTGCATTTTGCCCTGCACAATGTGGCGTCACCTTATTGTCCAAGTTAAAAGAATTTTGTATAACAATAGAACATCTGTGTGAAAGCGCTTAGAGGCATAGCATAAGGCGCTATATAAATCTCTGCTATTATTATTATTAATGGGGCAATCTACACGGCAGCGCAGATCCAGATCGGATCCAGATCGGATCCAGATCTCGTATCCAGTTTGCGTTTACACGGGCAAGATCCAGATCTGCAACGCGTACATGGTGTGTACACGCTTGGTTAGTTGCGCTGCACTTTAAGCGCGTACTTTTAGGTTACGCGTAAAGTATTCCTCCATCACCAAGGTTACGCGTAGCATACGTACACTTTACGCTTCGAAAGGTCGCCGTACTTTCGCACTCACTGCGCCGTGTAGAGTTCTATAAACGGTCTCCCGTGATCTGGATCTCGGAGAAACGGATCCGATCTGGATCTGCGCTGCCGTGTAGATTGCCCCATTATTAATATTGCGCCCGCAGCTGTATGCATTGTTTCCCGCCATATTGCTAAGGCGAAAAGCAACTTCCTGTTGTTTCAATCGGCGACTCAAACCCGCTATCCATGTGTCATGTGTGTAGAGGTCAGTGACTGCGACACGAATACGCTGACCACAATTAATATTGCAAGTAGGCTTTTCGCTCATTCAGTCTGAAATCCTCTTTGTGTAAAATCAATACACACGTATTATTGTACCACACAGTGACCATTGAAAAATAGAAAAATGCAACTTTTGGTTTCGGGGTTTTGCGTCTTTCAGGCATTCTATCCCAGCCATATTTTGCACGGTCTTTTACAAGTGAGGCGTTAAATGAAAGAGCAAGACCTAGGCAACAAAATGTATATTTCGAAAATTTTCAAAATTCTCGGACTTTGCCACAATACTGAGCGAAAAACATGCCGAGGTCCTTTTTGTGCCACCTGGAGTTTGTTGCCTTGCTGACCGGAAGTTCGGTCATTTGGAACAGGATGGGTTAAGCATGTTGAGGTCCATTCAGTTTTATAATGCTAAATATTTGTAATCAGGGAGAGAGCATGAAAATAGAATTATCTTAGATTACCAAATATAATAGTGTGGGTTGGTATGTATTCCCGTAGGATTTTCATGCTAAAATTGATTTTGTTGCTGTTTGGGTTTCAATAGGACCTAAACTGTCAGAAAATGATGGGGGTGAAAATTTTCGGACTGATGCCCCCTTCTTCAAGGGGGAAATGTTAGTACAGGGAAAATTTAATGTACACTAACGCGTTCGTCTCCTCATAAGGGTTACAAAAAGTATATATTTGCCTAGGTTCCAACCTTTACTTAAAGCATAGCCCCGTAATGGTTCAAGGTCACCCTGGGGATAATGATCCGATGTTGTGGAAAGTGGTGTCAATTGATTCCTTGTGTCATACTGAAACAAAAAATGCATTTTAATTGATTTTTTGATATCACCATTGCGACATCCAGGGAAAGTTCTGGTGACCCCCATAGACCCTGTAGACCCTTGCGACATTTGCTATGTAATTAGCCAACCAAATGTCACATACTGTAAAATAATACATTTTTGGATCCTCTGAGACAAAATCTGAGCATTGGGTAAATTTACCCCAGGATGACCTTGAACCATTATGGGGCTATAGCGCTTTAACTCAAGGTCGGAACCTAGGTAAATATATACTTTTTCTAATCCTTATAAGGAGACGAACATGTACATTGAAACACAATTTGACTCGATTTTAAATTTTTCCCTGTAGTAACATTTCCTCCCTTGAGGAAGTGGCAGCAGTCGGAAAATTTGCACCCCATCATTTTCTGACTGTCTGGTCCCTATTGAATGAAAAACAGCAGGAAAATCAACTTTAGCACCAAAATCCTACGGGAACTGTTCATTGACATACCAACCCACACTATAATGAAAGCCAATCTTTGGTGTTATTTTTAAGAAATTGGATTGACTATGTTTTTTCATTGAAATTCAAAGTGTGCTTAAGTCTAAATAAAGCTATTCTAATGTCAAGCATTTTTTTTTTATAATATTACCTCTATTATGCAAACTATATTGCAATATTTTTCTTACGCATATGTGAAGGAGGGTAATTGTGATAAATATAAGTCCTCAGAGATTTCGAAATATTTTTTGTAAATATTAATTCAAAATAGTCATCAAGAACTAAAGATAGTCACTTCCGGGAGTCACCAAAATTGCCAATTCCAAAGTTTGAGATGAAACGGATTTTTCGTGTTAATGTATTTAACATTAATGTGTTGGGTAAGAGTACCACAGAAAATTGTGTGTATAACCAAAAAAAAAACGAATCCGGAATTTTATATATTCGAAGGACATCGAATTCAGCTTAGCTATTTCACACTGTGACTAACAATTGGACAAGCATTATGTACATGCAAAAACACGATTTGTTAGAAAATTGAGGGCGCCATCCCCGGTAAATTCGCTGAGTCAGCCTTTAAGTCTTGCAATCCCGATACATTCAGTTTATAACCAAAGTCTGGCTTCATTTGGAAGCCATTACAAAACCCCTGACCTAAGACTAGGGATGTATGGACTCATTTTAATGCATATCAATACTGATAACAAATATGCTTATGGAAAGGCAACATTTTGATTTTTTGAAGAGAAAAAAGAATTCTGAGTGATTCTAATCACCTGTAATTCAAACAATAGACCAAGGAAGTACACACACAAATACAACTGGACGATGTGGGCCTTTGTTGTTGGCCTACTGCAGTTTTTAATCATTAAATGTGTCAAAACGTCTTTTTAAATGAACACCACGGCCTCTTACATGTTGATATTAGAACCACAAAGGTCACAGACAGGTCGAATGGGATGCAGGCAAGGAAAATCAACTGATAATCCTTGGAAGGTGTACTTAATAAACCTGCTCCGTAGTAAGTAGGTTTACACATAAAGAGAATGATTTGGGGGCCAACACTTGCAAAAGATTTACAACCATGTACAAATGCCAATTTTGAAAATTCCCGAGGGCGCACTTTCCTCACTTGTCTCAGAATCTGCAGAATGTGTCTATGTCATTTAATTAACAAAAAATGATAGCATGAAAAGGGGAGTGATATGAAATCTTCATGATGACCCAATGCTTTATTATTGTAGAGGTGGAACTTATTATACTTAGTCTTGTGACGTGAGATTTTATAGTATTCATCGGTGAATTTTGAAATAAAACATGTGAAATAATTAACGAGTGCCTTGTGGAATTTGTTTGTGTGAGTGTGGGGGGCGGGGATGGATAAATCGGTGTTTAAGATATTTGAATATCTTGGTTGGATCTTATCAAGCTTTATGCTTAACTATGAGATGATTTTTTTAACCAAAATGGCACCAAAATGGCACCAAAATCTGCCCAATGAACAGACCAAATACATATACTTTTCAGCACACTTTTCAACATGAAGCACACAACTTCAACTTTATTTCAATATCATTACATAAAGCTCATAAACCGTACAGAAGCAATAGCTAGCAATGATATATATGGAGAGGCCAGTCAGGCCAGATCTCTGAACCTAATAAGATGAATGCAAACCAAAAAAAATATGCACACACACAAGACAGGCCCCTAACAAGACTCATTAATACTGCTATAAGAGCTTATAAGTATAGATTTGAATTTATTTCTATAACACTTGGTAATTTTACGAATCTTGACATCATTGTCCAAAGAATTCCATTATTTTGGTCCAGAATTTCTCGATGCCCATCGGAAAACATTGTTTTTGTTATTAATACTTTTAATTTTGGACATTTCATGTAGGGTATATGTATTTGAACATGTTTTACAAATTAATTCTCAAAAGGTTTTGGTAATTGGTTCGTATGATGTTTATTCATAACCATTGCATGTTCCAGCTTATACAGTTGCCACAAGAAGTATTTCTGCAGGTTTTTCGATCAGTATTGTGCCAAAGTCCGATAATTTTGAAAGTTTCCGAAATATACATTTTGTTGCCATGGCGTTGCTCTTTCATGTAACACCTCACAAAAATGGCCGAGATAGAACGCCCAAAAGAAGCAAATCTCCCTCACCAAAGTTTATGGAGATACTTTTTGTGGCAACTGTATGTGTCAATTGCATTTAAGAAATTGAATCGTGACAATAATGGCACAGCGTGACATCTACAACCATGACTCTTTGAAAACCTGTCCTTACAGCCAATTTTGGTAGCTTATCCAAATAAGAATGAAGAATTCATATTTATGCAGAATACAATATATGTTCAGGTACAAAGTGTTTAACTTTGGAGAGTATACCACCTTTTTTGGAATTAAAATTGATAAATTTACATATATAATAAATAATAAAGAAAAATGCAAATGAGTTCATTAATATGCAACTTTAGCAATGGAAGATTGCATGGGTGATACTTGGTAAGTGGTTGTTCCATCAGGTAGCACTGATTTGCACTCTCTTCTTAATGCCGACGATTGCAAAAAAAAAAACCAAAAAAAAACGATGCTGGTCCTTTGTTCGCGGTCGTAAAAACGGACATGATGTCGTGCAAGTAAAATTGATAACAACTTATGTTCTGACCCAATTAAAATTGCTAAAACCTTTTAAACACACCTTTCTATTATTTCACACAAAGCCAACATCTGATGAAGATGATTCCACATCTCCATCTTTACCTGTTTCACCATTGCATACACTCTTAGAAATAAAGGTTCAACATAGAACCCTTTTTTGTCCTGTATTTCGCACCCTAAGCACTGCTAAGGTTCTATAAAGAACCTTAAAAAGTTTCTTTTGAAGAACCCGCAACATTTAAATAGGCTAGGAATGTTCTTTTTGTGGAGTGTTCACATATATTTTGAAAAGTTAAGCAATGTGAAAGGCAGTGATAACCCTTTGGTTCTAAAATATTTTCGTGGCCAAATAAAAATCATTCTTTCTCTTCTACCAAGAACCTCTGACGGATGCTTTACCAAAATACATTTTAGGGTTTGTTCCAAGAGTTTAGGTTCTACAAAGAACCATTTCTTGGCTACAGAACCTTTTTTGGTTCTATAACAAACTCCACAAAGATCGGTAGGGTTCTTTATAGAACCAAAAAGGGTTCTGTAGCCAAGAAAATGGTTCTTGTAGAACCTTAAACTCTTGGAAGTGAGTTGGAACCCTAAAATGTATTTTAATAAAGCCCCCTTCAATAGGTTTTGGTAGAAGAGGAAAGAAGTGGTTATTTGGCCACGAAAATATTTTAGAACCAAAGGGTTATCACTGCCTTTTACATTGCTTAACTTTTTCAAAATATATGGAACCATTCCACAAAGAAACATTCCTAGGCCTATTTAAATTTGAAGGTTCTTCAAAGAAACTTTTTAAGGGTCTTTATATAACCTTAGAAGATGGTTTTGGTTTTGCATGGATTTTTTTAAAGAAGTTAAAAAAAAAAGGGTTCTATGTGACCATTTATTTCTAAGAGTGTAGTATCTCTGTGACTGAGAGCAGGTGTAAAAGGTTAATAATCTAAGAAAATATGGCCCTGGTGGTATTTATTTTTTTTTCAAGGATAGGTTGCTAACGCTTTGCTCGATTAGAATTGCTCCTGTTCCTGCTAATTTGTTTAATCTTTCTTTATCTAGGCGACTTCCAAGTGGTTGGAAGCGTGCCAACATTCTTCTCAATTACAAAAAGGGGGGTCGTTCTGTTGTTATTAATTACAGGTCGATTGCATTAGCTAGTATAATTTGCAAAATGCTTGAGAGTATCATAGCTGGTAACCTTCAGGCCCACCTCGCAAATAATGGTCTTCATTCTAACAGCCAACATGGCTTTAAACCAGGACTCTCATGCTGCAATATTGTTGCTTGATTAAACCAATGAACTCTTGGAAAACTTGGAAACTCTAGCTTTACACAGGTCGATCTTATTTCACTTGATTACAGTAAGGCATTTGACTCTATATCACATAACACATTAATTTCCAAACTCAGTAAAACATATGGTATTAGAGGTCAGCTGCTCTCCTGGATCACATCTTTTGTTTTAGGCCGTGTCCAAAGGGTTACCTTCAGAGGTCACAATGCTGACTGGGTTACCTTCAGAGGTCACAATGCTGACTGGGTTCCCATCCTCTGTGGGATCCCTCAGGGGTCTGTGTTGGGTCCACTTCTTTTCACTAATTATGTCAATGATCTAGGACAGCACCTGACCTCTGGCATAGGACAGTTTGCTGATGACACATTTTATATCGTACAATTCAAAGTGATGTTGATGTTAAGAAGTTACAATCTGATCTTAACAAATTATACAGATGGTCCACCAAAAATACACTTCAGGTAAACCCCACCAAATGTAAATTCATGTCAATCTCTAGAAAATACACCATTATCCAGTCCTCATACTCTATTAATGATGTTGCCCTAGATAAAGTGGATTCTCTCAATTTTCCACTAAGAACCCTCCCCCGGGCATCGACGTCGTGACAACTTGAGAAAAATGAAGACGTCTGTCAATCAAAACCATCTTCGCTTATTATCTATTTCGACAAAACGTGGATAAACACCAGCCATATATTTTTACATTGCATGAGCAGATAAAGACGTCGGGATTTCAAACCCCTTTGGGTAAGTTATGGATAACGACAGTTTTCATAGTGTAAGAGTGGAAAAATAGCTAGAAATGGTGCATTGATGTACACTACCTTTGTGAAATGAAACTTCTTGTCCAATGTCATACATAGCTGAACAAATATTGTGCCCGTTTACTATATACACATGGAACAGTAGACTTAGAATTAGTTCTCTGCATTAAAATGGATATACAAATAATGTAATTGCTATTACCACTACTATACAGTATGACAATGGAAGTTTTCATTTGGTTATAGATGTCATTCCACAGAGGAATTTGTCCAAAATTTATTGCAAACTTGACCCAACCAACCATACACACTGCTACAGACTACCACCATAAAAAGCTTGGAGTCTCATATTATTTTTGTTTTAAATATTTTCTATTTTTTATTCATTTTGGTTTATTATTAAAACCTTTTTAGTTATATTTATTTATAACATGTTCTGAACTGTAAAATATGTAACACTGATTAATCGTACGATAAAAAGAATAACCTTTCCTCTATGAATGACAGTTTCTTATAGGGACTGCAATTAGCACGTGAATAGCGCCCTCGTTGGCTTGACTTTTCATGTCCAGCCTTGGAGAGCAGATACTTGCTGCGGCAAAGTGTTGTCCTTCGATTTGGTGGAGATTTATTTTGCAACAAAACAGCGAAAATTAACACCCTTTAAAGGTTTTGAGAAAATTGGGGAAAGCATCTCTTCTTTTCAACATTTTGTGGTAATTTCATGGGGATAACTACACCAGCGAGTCTGAAAATGATACTCTTCAGGGCCGTACATCTCGGTATCAGTTTTCCACTATAAGAATCCGCCTTCGGGCATCAACGTTGTGAATACTTGAGAAAAAATAAGAAAGTCCGTCAATCAAACCACCTTCGCATAATTATTATCTATCTTGACGAAACGTCCGTATAGTGTAAAACCCCAAGAGTTGGTTATTGGTTTGGATAACGCCAGTTATTATTTAGAAAGAAGTGAAAATAACCACACGAGTCCTTAAAAAAGACAAGCTTCTGCATTTGAAGTACACTATATACCTTTGTAAAATGGAACTTCTTGTCCAATGCTAAGATCGAATCAATATTGTGCAGTAATATCTGCCATACATCGCTGAACAAAGTGTACCTATTTATTAAACAGTTCTTTGCTATATCAGTACTAAAATGGCATTACTGTCACTACTATATAATATTATGACGATGGCATTTTATTTTACTTTGTCCAAAAGTTATTGTAAATTTGACCCAACCAATCATAAACACTGCTACAAACTGCCACCATACAAAGCTTGGTGAGGACTAGTCTCATTTTATTTTTAATATAATATATTTTTTATTCATTTTGGTTTATTATTAAAACCTATTTGTAGTTATAGCATGTTCTGAACTGTGAATAACCATAGTTTAACAAAGAATAACTTCATCTTTATGAATGACAGTTTCTTGTAGATACATGGGACTGCGATCAGAACGAGAATGGCGCCCTCGTTTACTTGCCTTTTCATGCCCAGCCTTAAAGACACTATCAGTGATCTATCCGAAAGAGTCAAAATATTTGAAATTTGCAGAAATTTCTTAAAAGTGAAGTATACGTCTGTAGAATTTATATACAATATATATTTTCCAACTGAAAAACCCCAGAGGAATGGAATAAAACAGCAGTGTTCAAAGATCTGAATCCCCATTCAATTACGTCTTGTAGTAAGTGTCCGTACGGAGAGTAATAACTAAAGTATTCGATTTTGTCTTTATTAGGTTGCTTTTGGTCGTATCATTTGCAGGGGATGTTAGGATACTTATGCTTGTTACACACATGTAAAAATCTTATTTTTTTAATGATTTTTTCGATTTTCTGATTTAGCAAATCACTAATAGTGCCTTTAAAGAGCGGCAAATTGCTGCAGCACCGATTTGTCCTTGGATTTGGTAAATGTATTTTTCATCTCGTGGGTGTATTACATAGTGACGGATGTTAAATAAAATACGAATTTTTGTTCTGAGAAAATCGCATTTGAAAAATCGCGAACTCTAGAGGGTCCGTACACATCCCCACATACGATGCAAACAATCAAATCTGATTAAGAAACGAAATTAACAACTGGAAATTTATTTTAGCTAATATTCATGAATTCTTACTTGATAAAATGGATGTAATACATTGGAAAAGTCAACCATCATATCCGTCACACCAAAAAATACGCAAATCGGCAATTATGTTCATGACATAGTGACGGATGCTGAATTTTCCCTATACTAAAGCGTTTTTCAGCATCCGTCATTATGGAAAACAGCAATCGGCGTTTTCTGAACATCCGTCAAACCAACATCCGTCATCGCGAATCTGCTCAATTTGGTTTATTACATAATGATGGATGTTGAGTGGATTGGCGCGATTCACGCTTTGAACTGTAAATATAATATAAATTTCTACTAATATCGATATTTGTAAATTAATTACATATTTTGCTTGTGTTAGTTATAAATTTAAGATGAGAATATTTACTAACAAATGTATTTAAACAGCCTTGGTGGGAAATCAAGTATACACTTCTTTGACAGAGGGTTCAACATCCGTCACTATGTAATACACCAAAGTCGCTGTTATGCAACATACGTCAAAATTGCAAAATTTCTAATTAAGATTATTAATTAATGAAGTGCTTGCAAGGTTCTGCACTTGGCATGTTTGAAGATTTTGGTATTTAGTACTATTTCCCTTAATTTCGTAAAAATGATAAAAATTCAACATCCGTCACTATGTAATACACCCGACGATCTGGAACAGTGATACGGGAAGCCTCATCACATTCACCTCACTAGCCGCATCAATTCCTTCCACAGCTGTCCACAGGCCCATTGAATTCACATCTGAATATTCTCACAAACAGTACAGGCACATTTCCTTGTTGTCAACATGAAGAAAGCAGAAAGCATCCTCTCCACGGATCTATACATCAAGCCCACAGACACACATGGGCTTTTACATAATTTGAAGAAACCAGGCCTCTCGTGTGATCTCTACGGAAACCGTGTCATCGGGCAACTATAGGACTTATTTCAAAGGACCGCAGCTCTTGATAAATCCAGGAACCTGGATCCCCTCAATCTACGTGACACGATTATGAAGAGAGCTCTAATACCTCCACTAACTGATACTTCTCTATGCATTTTTTGTAAAGACCATAGTAGGAGCCTGACTTTTTCACCAACAAAACCAGCGGCAACATCAACTCTAGTACGTCTATGTGTAATTTATCTTATTGCCTGCAACGTATATGGAAGCACAAATGTATCACTTTTCCTTATCCCTAGATAAGGAAGCATTATCTCCAAATAACACTCCGTTAACTGGAGAAACGCTTCGTTAACTGGAGATAACAAAGCTGAACCCCAAATAACGCGCCTTATCTAGGGTTAACAAAGCTGAACCCCAAATAACGCGCCTTATCTTAAGTTAACAAAGCCTATCTCGAGATAACAGAGCTGAACCCCAAATAACGACCCTTTTCTGGGGTTAACAAAGCTTATCTCGGGATAAGGTCTCTTATCTCGAGATAAGGCACCCTTATCTCCAGATAAGAAAGCTGAACCCCAAATAACGCACCTTTCTGGAGTTAACACTCCTTATCTAGGGTTAGCAAAGCTGAACCCCAAATAACGTGCCTTATTATACTTTGTCTCACCTCAAGTTGAAGGTGACGTCATTATGCGTCTTTGCATTCCCACTAGCGTCTCGATCGTGCCGCCTTTATTCGCGTGCGTATCATGCTATGATTCCAAGCATAGCGCGCGCGATTCATGGCTGCGCAACATAAAAGTCGCAGTGATGTCACCTTCAACTTAAGATGAGACAAACTATAGATAACAAAGCTTAACTCCAAAGCTGAACCCCAAATAACGGTCCTTATATAGAGTTAACAAAGCTTATCTAGAGATAACAAAGCTGAACCCAAATAACGGTCCTTATCTTGAGTTAACACTCCTTATCTGGAGATAGCAAAGCTGAACACCAAATAACGGGCCTTATCTGGAGATAACAAAGCTGAACCCCAAATAACGACCGTTATTTGGGGTTCCGCTTTGTTAACCCCAGATAAGGACCGTTATTTGGGGTTCAGCTTTGTTAACCCGAGATAAGACGCGTATTTGGGGTTCAGCTTTGTTATCTCCAGTTAACGAAGCGTTATCTCCAGTTAACGGAGTGTTATTTGGAGATAAGACTTCCTTATCTAAGAAGAAAGTGATACACTTGTGCTTCCATAAACGTATGTGTATTTCAGTATGTTTTGGAAACTACACTGTAAAACAAAATTAATCAAGCTGTCTGTGTGTGTGTGTGTTGTGTGAGAATGGGTCTGTCTTTTGCCTTTGTCTTTCGTCCTGTTTTTCTGAGTTTTGATAAATAAAACACACAAAGAGATTTTTTTTTAAATTTAAACAACCGCTGTTTACCTTGTTCATCGTTCAATCCTGTTTAAAAATTAAATAACTTGTTTAAAAGTTCAAGCATCAGTTGTTAAAGAGATGGCCAATTTGCCGACACTCGTGTTCATCTTTTTCCTCGTCGCTATAAACTTCAATACGCCTTGTTTAATCTAATCAATATACAAACTGGTATCTTGAAAATTAACAGAAAGGTAGCCATATATATATAAAACGTCTTAAAATTGAAATGCGATTGACCTTTGACTTTTGTGTAGTGATGTGATAGTACATTACCAATCATTTTAAAATAGCCTGTAGACCCAGCCTTTAACAGACCTATGGTATCCGCATTTCATTACTCACGGTAATTATCCTTTTTTTTAATTGTTGAAATTTTGATTATTTATGCTCGCATTTTAAGAGCGCGAAGCTGGTTTTAATCCTACTATACAAATGTAGGCATCATCGATGAACTATTAGCTTATTTCCTGGACTCAGTCCTATTTTAGTAATTCGCCAAAATGCTTTTGCTATTCTGACAGCTCATGGCATTTGTCAGATGAACATGGATCACTGATTGCAAAAGGTAAGAAAATAATGCGGGGCGTTGATCATTGCATTTGTTGTTGGTGTTGTGTATTGTGTCTGTCATGTAAGTACTCACATACTTTACAAATAGCCTATATAATGGGTTTATTTTTTTTAAATGATCTCCTATAACAGTGGTTAAGCTTGTGCTATATTAGGGACTTATATTAATTAGTCTTTCTAAATTGATCGGTGAGCCCCTATTATCTTCCATGCCTGGACAACCAGAAATCTTTTCAAGATGAGGATGTGTCACTCAGGTCGCATTCCGCATGTTCATCAACTTGATCGTGAAATAGCTTCACACATCGACTAACCCTATATAGGCTATGGGCATGCACTTCTTCTTCTTTCCACAAGTCTTGTTAGTGGCTTGTGGTTGGGTTTTTTTTTGTCGGGATTTATCAACTGAGTATGCTGATCCGGTATCGAGTGTATCCTGATACGGACGCTCCTATATGGCACGCTCCACTTATCAATCATGGCGAGTTTCCCGCGCATGTCGAGTTTCACGCGCTGTGTATCGAGTTTTTCCTCGCCTATGTCGAGTGTGCAGCGCGTTATATGTCGAGTTAACAGCGCTATATGTCTCAGTGGCCCTCTATACCTCGAGTTGTGCTCTCTATATGGTGGTTTTGACATAAACTCAGGTCCATTTTTACGCTCCACGTATCACATCATGGGCGATTTTCTCCCGCGCATGTCGAGTTTCAAACGCCGGTGTTCGAGTTTTTCCTCGCCTATGTTCGATGTGCCCGCGTTACATGTCGAGTTTTTACAGGCGTTTTATATGTCCCAGTTTGGTGCCTCTATACATCTGAGTTTTGCTCTCTATATATGGTGAGTTTGACATAATCATGTCCAGTTTCAAATCTCGACATGATTTTTTTTTTTTCTCTCACCCTGAGACAACTCGACATGATTTTTTGGTGTTGTGGTAAAAAAATCATGTCGAGTTTGCTCATGTTGAGAAAAAAATCATGTCGAGTTTGCTCATAAGTGCGAAACAAAAATCATGTCGAGGTATGCTCCATGTTGAGAAAAAATCCATGTCGATTTGCTCATTCATGTTGGAGAAAACAATCATGTCTCCAGTTTGCACATGTTGAAAAAAAATCATGTCCATTTTTTTCTAAAACTCGGCATGATTTATTCTGGAACATGATTTATTCTGGACATGATTTATGAAACTCGGCCCATAAAGTTCAAACTGGATAGGCAACCCTGTAAACTCGACATATATCGGGGTAAACTCGATATACAGCGCATGAACTCGCCCTGGGTGATTTGATACGTGGAGCGTGCCAAACTCCTAACATGCCCGCTTGAGGGGTGGGTTATTTTTGGAACAGTCAGGGGTTTCATGCTACTCTTATTCGACACTGACTGCCGATGTACATGTACAGTTGTGACTCTCTTGACACACGGTACTGATGGCTTAACGTCCCCTCCGCAGGCGGGATGCTTTCATGACACATTTGGCAATTCAAGTAAACTGGAAGAGCGTTGATTATGTATTTAATCAATGCTTGTAAAACAGATAAATCCATAATTGATATTCTCGAATAAATACAGCAAGTGCCGCCACCGGGATTCGAAGCCGGGAATGTTTTTGGAAAATTTGCGCCACAGTCAAGTACCCTAACCGCTAGGCAACGCTCTACCCCTGCCATGCGCGTCTATTAGATTTTGACCCGAACTTAATGCTCCCATGACATATGGTCCACTTATAGGTCCTGGAGCATAAGTAATGTGGAGAAATATTCTAACGTCAAAATTTTAATGCACAGGCTCCAGACCATATGGCAAATTTGGTCCTGGAGCAGTATTGATTGAATTCTATCCACTCTCCAGGAGCTATTTGCCATATGCTCCTGGACCATTTGTTGTATTCAAAATGGTCCCTGGAGCATTATTTTGACTTAGAATATATCTCCACTGCCCCGCGCCTATTGGCCATATGCTCCTGGACATTTTGTAATAAAATATGCTCCAGAAGCATATTCACATATTCCAATATGGTCCTGGACCATATTTTATTTATGCTCCAGGACGCTATATTTGGGGGATAGGCTTGAGTTCAAATATGCTTCATGAACATATGGTCCTGGACTTATCATATGGTCATGGACTTTTTTTGTGTGCTCCAAAGAATTTAAAAACGACTACCTAAAGTGATTTTGCGACACAATTACGCCTTTTTTGCACCTGGAGAAAAACTCGGGGGGGGGGGGTTGTTCCATAAACATGCTAAGGCAAGTCTTGTTGCCAAATTAAGACTTAATCTGGTGTACCTTTATATAGTTATGATTATTATAGCAATATTTATGCATTTACCTTTTGACTTTGAATTGACTTCATGTGATTTAGTAACTTTCTGGACTCGGTAATACACCCCTCTCACAGAAGTGGGGGTATATCATAGAGTGAGGCAAATAGAGGCCTATTTGCTGCTCCTGATCATCACCCACCGTGCACTTCACCCTAATTAATGACTCATTAATTAAACACAAAATAATGACCAATGACCATTCTAATTAATTTCAACACATTTTTTTTTTTTTTTAATTTTTTATAAAAAATACCAAATTCATTGATTTAGCATAAGAGGTCTCCATGTTCAAAGGATCATAACAGCAACTAAAATTTTCAAAGAGATGTGGCATAATGAGCTCAATGAGTGCAAAACCTATGCTGTGCAATTGAAAGTCCTGTTATGATCCAATTTCAATACAATTAGGGAGAGCGCGTGGCCCCTGGTTAGGGTATTAGCCTTTGGTGCTAAAGGTCCCCGGTCCAACTCCCCCGGTTTGACCACTTGCAGAGATGTAATCGGGTGCTAAATTCTGCAATTTAATCTGTAGAGGAGCTATTGATTGAATTGGAATTCGCTCGGTCCCCATGGTTCAGTTGGACATGGGCACAATTGAACCTTGATAATACCCCGTCCTTCGAGGGGACGTTTAAGTCGTCGGTCCCATTTACATTGAGAATCATACCTGTGCATGCACACATCACAGTCCCAGTGTCGAAAAGAGGAGGGTGATTACCCCTGGCTGGCCCAATTCCGTCTCATAAAATAGACACCACTGGAAATAAGCTTCCCGTCGAGGCTTTCTTGGGCCTATCTAGGAACATTTCCAATAATCAAATCAAATAAAAAAGATATCCAAAAATTGGCTTTTTGACTTATTTTGTAAACCAAGACATCTAGCCACTGTACAAGACAAGGCTATCAGTACAATTTTAGAGCCCTCACCTAAAATATGTCTTTTACAATCCACATCTTCAGATTAAAAATGGCCAATAACAATCTTATGAAAGTAAGCAATGTGAAACCCATCCACGATATGTTGAAACTAAGACACGTAGCACTTCCTGTGAGAATGTCACAGCTGCTAGATAATCATTGAACATTGTGAAATAAACATTCATTGTTGAATTAAGGGTTTGACTGTGATTTGTTTACGCGCAGAAGCTGCTTGACACCTTCAGCATTCTGTTTAGAGCGCCAATCATGACACTGGAAGCCTTTTAGTTTTGAGGTGCGACGGTATCATGCGCATATACCGCGAATAACGGTGCGCTTGTTTGCGTTTATTAAAAATCGCGCATCTCTACTCCTGCATTCCTGCTTTGCTGCCTGCCAAATGTGTGCGAATTTTTTTTGCCGCCCAATGAACAAGACGCCCAATTGAAAAAAAGTGGGTCCAGATTCAGTGGTTTTCGACTTGTAATGGAAAAAGTAAGTCGGTGACCCGCATCTTTTATTTCAAAATTTTGCAGAACGACATCGGGACCTCAACATATTTAGAAATTACAAAATTTTATTAGAGTTTTTTAAATTTTGTATAACAAAAGATATGCTTCAAAATCAACTTGGTTTTCTCATAGACTTGCGTGGTTAAAAAGTACACATACCTTTTTTGTTTTGGCTATAGCTCAAAAACAAGTCGGTGACCCCCATCTTTTTTTTTCAGATTCTTAATCAGCACCGTTGTAAATACCATATACTTGAATTCTGGAAAAATGTGATCTGAGTAGATCACTAACATGTCAAACCCCTTAAGTGCAAGGTACCACTCTCTAGATGTAGAAGAGTGAAAATTCCACCCTTCATGGATTACGTACTGTGATCTGCCGCCAATGGAGTGATTGTAACTCTTCTAAAAGTGGCATTTCAACTACAATTAATTTCTAAACGAGTGACTTTTCATTTCTTTTAGCGTTAAAATTCATTCTTTTTAAAGTCTCTCTTTTCATTATTCACTGATAATGGTTTTACTATAGTAAACAAGATATAAAAAGTATAAGAAAATGACTTACTTTAACTTTGCTCATTTATTTAACAGTGTTTAAAATTTGAGTTATTTTCTGTATAGTGGCAGATAGTAGGCCCTGACAATTTAAACAATCATGATCCAATTAAAATCCCTTTTAGACTCATAGCTATAATAAATTGGTAATTCATTATGCTTGTTTTACACATTTCTCATTATTCATCCAGAACTGAAATCATCAAATAGACCCCACTGTAATTTCATTACAATATGTTTACCCATATAATATACTGGTTGGGTCAAATAATTAACAGGGTAGGGGCCATTTGTGCCATTGGGGCAGACTGAATTTAACTGTGGCGGGTCAAATAATTAACTGGGTGGGCCATGACCCACCCCTTTTTGTTTTTAACCTCCTGGTATCAAGGGTAAATTGCTTTGTTTATAAACAATATTAAATTTCACGCAAAATTATATTCTATTAGATGTGATGTTATGATGTGCTCATGGCCCGTCAAAAGTCGAAATTAACCCTTTAATTAAACACAAATAAATGAGCCTTGTGCACAATTGATCTAACTTAATATAACACAAATTTAATGATTTTAATCAGTTTTGGTTCTAGAATTTGATATGTTCCCAACAATAGTATATTATTACAACTTAAAGACTTTAGATATGTTATACTTATTAGTGTTCACGAATGTCCAGAGTTAAGGAAGCGTTTAAAGTTCAACAAACGAATGTCCTCACATCGAAGACCTCCAAAATGACAAGTGGTACAAGTTCACATAAATCCATGGTATATTCCATGTGAATCTTCTCAGATCCGAATAACTTTTGGTCCAGCAGTTCAAGGCGAAGGGGTTTTTCCTCAACGACCAACTAATATTCTGCAATACAATCCAGGCATTCTAGACCCATCAGTCTTTGCCGCCAATGTCCCTCATTTATGACCCAACAAACTGGAACCTTTTTGATTCCAAACTAAAGCTGTTTTTGGCTTACAAGCCGACAGCTGACAGTTCATCTATCAAGGCTCCCTGTAGCTTCCAATAATAAATCCGGCACTATGGTAAAGCACAATCTAAACCCAGTATTGCAGATCAAATCTACCTAAGTTATACTGTATAGCTCCGGTTACTACTTAATACAGACTCTGCCACTTGCCAGCTGCAAATCTCGTCCTCGCCAACTCCCCTTATTATGGGATATTTCACAACTAGATTCCACTATCTCTAATAATAATCATTACAGCAGCATCATGCATAACATAATCTTGCAAGAACCGGCCAATTGGATTTCACATAATTACTCATCTGCATTGCAATCACCTTACAATTAATAACAATCATGGGAAAATACCCATTTTGCAATCTGTTTTGATCTCAAAGCATAAACAAGTTGACTCAGTTTCTAAACTTACATCTTGGGGAATTCCATTCAACTCTCTAGTTGTAAACAACAGGGCGCATATCTCAACATAGCATAGGGGAAATCCACTTTCTCCTTTTAGAGTAAACAAAGTGCTTTTCCGTGAGAAAATGTTTTCTCAAGTAAAATTGAGAAATAAATTTTTTAATCACAAAATGGAGGCTATAGACCAGTGACAAAAAGATTAAAATGTACGTCGTGGGATTACGGAGTACATTCTCAAAAAATGCCGCTTTAAAATCACTGATATTGTGTTTATGTTTAAAACAAATTTTGCCATTTTTGAACAAGTCGGTAGTAACTCATTCTATTTGAAGATTTTTTTTTTTTTTCAGATTCTGTGTTCTTTTTGCGGAATGATGTCATTTCGTCGTTTTGCGGACGTTACAAATTGAACTATTTCGCAGCGTATATCCGCAGCAGCGCAATATTGTACGTCCCGCAACAGTGAACATCTTTGAGGAATTTTAACTTGACGATAATGGTTGTTAGCTTTCTTTGCTGGATTCTTCAGCTTGGCCACTTTATCATAAGACTGTATCAATTCCCATCACAGATCTGTACACCAGAGCAATTGAAAAGTACCACGTAATAGATCGTTTGCCTAGCAAATCGGTCCAAACAAAATAGTAAATTACGTATGGTTACCAATTAAAGGATAAATCAATACAAAAGAGCCTGCCAATTTCAGATGACATATATTGGAATTATAAAATGCATTATTAAATATATAATTGACGAGAAACACATTAATATGGTTTTCAAATGTTTTGCTTCTTTAAATGAAAAGTTCTGGGCATATTTGTTTGCAAACATATTCAAAATTAAAAAAAGACCCAAGAAATGGATTTAAAAAGCATAGCCCCCATGATCGCATAGTTTAATAAAGCTATTCTAAACAAATAGTCTATCTTACATATCTTATCATATATTTAAGGAATAAAACAAACGATAATGTGGGAGAATAAAAATGTGGAAAAAACATTTTTAGATTAAAATCAAGGAGAGGATATTTAATGTCGGAACAAAACGCCCATTAGTGAAAAACTGAAAAGTGCGTGAGGAAATTAGTCATAACGTCGTTCACAGCGATGGCGTTTCAAATCTACACTAAACAGCGATTGTAGTTTAAGTTTAAACCAGTAAGAATAATGTTTGCGTTTGAGGCAAATGTACAGGGTCATGGTGCTCAATATTGGCTTAAAACGGGGGATATCACAGGGAAAGGTTTTTTTTTTTAATCTCAAGTTGGAATTTTTAGACGCGCGTATAAGAAATTACAGAAGCAAAAGTAGTAGTATCTGTCTGTATTTAATACAGATTTCAAGCCAAACCACTTGAAGGTTATGTTAGCAAATCCTTGCCCATAATAAAAATACCAAAATACGAAATTTTTGATGATTTTTTTTGTCGATTTTTTCGATCAGCATTCGCTGCTTATCCCTTTAAACCAAAATGGATAGACCCATAAAAAGTTGAAATGGTGGAGCGGCTTAGGATCGTTATTAAAATATAGAGTAAAGCTTATTTTACATGTGGTCCATGGAACATAAAGGTGTACACTACCACCAAAAAATATATAGTTCAGTTCTAATTCTTTTCATGGGGTTATGCAACGTGACTGCGCACTGATTTTATATATATAGAGGACCGCCTCGTAGATCCTGCGTGACTAAACACTTAAAAAGTAAAACTAAATTCTAACATGTTTTCTTAAAGAAGAATTTCTTAAAGAATTTTGATGTTGTTACCAAAGTCAAATATGTCCCACGGGGCCCGTTTGGCGGACATCTTGGATCTAAAGAGATCAGTCATTAAAATGTTTCGATTTAGTTGAAAGGTATCTCAAATGATCGTATCATTATAAAGAATCAGAAAATATGTATTTGTTAATTGTGATGTTTAGTTACTGAGATATGGAGACTGACTAGTATAAAGCTCATGACAACTTTTGAAAGGGGACAATAAAATAGGTTAACACGGGATCAAAATTGAGAAAGCATTTCGCAGCTGAATCAATATGCATGTCCAATTACTCGGCTTATCATTACGGAATCTAAAAAATGTATAGTTTGTTATACATCCGACCTCAAATTGAGGGACGACTATGGTCAAAATGTCAAATAGTATAGGTCCCATTATTGTTGCTATTATTCATGGTTTTAAGTGACAAATGTCTAATATTAGTTGGTCTGCATGACAAGTCCAATTTTGAAACTTTGAATAGTATATACAAATTAGTCTTGAAACTTGGGAAATAATGCCCATTTTGCATTTCAAGGTCAAGACCCCAATGTATACGAAAAACTCTGAATCGCTCAAGGGACAAACAATCAAAAATCTCCTTTTATCGTTTATTACTAATAGCCCAGAAACGGGTACAACGTATGGCTGCTTCATTAAATTCAGGCAGGGTCCTTGTCTGTGCCATGTTGTTCCAACGGGGTGGGTGAACAAGCTAGATATGTTCCATGGTCTGTGGTGCTAGTCCACCATGTTAGTTATCCTGACCTAATTCCAGGGTAGCCATTGTTTTTCGCAGGGAACACTTAGATGGGCCGATCCAACTTCAAATAAGTTGAGATTTCTTAAAGGTGCAACGAGAAAATTCACATATGTAGGTTTCCCCTAAAATGTGAAAATTCTTATTTTTGCCACTGGTTGAAAGCGTTCTATTGTAAAAATATCCCCATCGAAAGGCTTAAGCTGAGAATCAGTTCTTTGTACAAAAATTGTTGAAATTTCTCTTGGCTTTAAGAGAAATATGAAAATCCAGCCTATGTTTTATATTGAAATATAAGCATAAACATCACATTTTGTTTCCCTTCAAGACATTTACTGTACCAAAATACAAGGGGTAACGAAATTGTTTCAATCCTTTAATCGTACCAAGGAATCATTGCCCAATCCGTTTTAATAATTCAGGAGCTTAGCTGTGTTATGCGAGTTCAACAGTTACCAGGGTGATCCAAAACCTTAATCGATTGAGTAGTGCTCATATGCATCAAAATAAATATATAGTAATTTGTGTATACAGTAGTTATAGAGTACTGTACATAAATCTATGCTTGAAAATCACAATGGGAGAAAATTCAGCCCAAAATATTTGAGATGAAAATGAGAAAATACCAAGGCTTCCAATGGATATCAAAAATCTAGATTGGTGGGGACGTTGGTGCGGTCGAGGCTTAGACAGTACCCCCTTTACTATCTTAATTCCTTAGATTTCTTTTTAAGGCTAAGGTGACTGGAATTAGTGACAAAACCTTTTGGGATTTAAAAACCAATTCCTTTAGATTCAAATATAAATCTTTAAATGGTTTAATAAACAGTTTTTAACTCATTTAAAGGTTTATTTTCAAGTCAAAAGGACTTATTTTAAGTAAGCCTTTTCACGGATTTAAATTTTTTTAAGTCCAAAAAAGGTTTTGTCACTAATTCCAGTCTCGTTAGACTTAAAAATAAGTCTAAGGAATTAAGAGAGTAACTTGTAAGTATTGTTACAACGGCTCGTGGAAGGAAAGATCAGAAATATCCTTTAAACACTAACAAATGAGCCTTGTGTACAACTGATCTTAATTTTAAAATACAAAAAAAAAACATATTTTATTTTTGGTTGATTTTTATGATCGGTTCAAGAATTCGGAGAGTCGAAAACAAATTACGGTGGCAATAACAATCAAATATGCAGTAATATTCTTTATAATAATATACTAAGACCCACTTTGAAGTGATTGAGGTTCACAGTAGAAATTGCAAAGTAGCTTTGCAGTTCAACGTTATTATGTTCTCACAGCGAAGATTCCAAAATGACTGCATCAGCATTATATATTCCACACTATAAATCCATTGGAATCTTCTTCAGAAAATAATAAGTTCCCTTTTCAAAGCAGTCCTGAAGATAATTTTTTCACAGCAGTTCAAGTTCATCCATCTGTATTTATGTTTTCCAGCTATTTTCCCAATCTCTAATATTACCTATTATAGCATCATCATGCATAAACATAGCCTAACACTGTCCAATTGGACCACACACAAATAACATCATAGGCATTGCATCATCGTACATTAACGACATCATGGGAAACTATCTATTTTGGAATCTTGCAAACTTGTGCAATAACTTGGAAATAGTTCAGGCTACAGATTCATTGATAACTAATATCAACTTTGTTTTATTAGATATATAATATTTTTCAAAGGCTTCTAGACAAGTTTTTTATGCTGATTCTCAATCCGATGGATGTCAGACGAGCAACCTTGAGCATTTTTGTAGAAACGCAAAAAAAAAAATCAAAATGGCCACCAAAACATAAAACATTCATCTGTTGTTCACTCAAAAGTTGCAATTTTTCAGCCTGTCTCGTTAAAACATTCATTGTGACCAATTAACATATGATTCTGTAACCACGTAATCAATTATTTCAATATGGCCGTCAATACAATAAATTGTCTGATCGTGATCTACTTTTGACTGCAGGTTGGTAATTTGGTATTTATCCTGTGTTTGAACCAATTTGTTATCTTATTTAATTCTCTAAAACTAATAAACAAGATTTTCTCCTGAATGCTTGTTTTGAGGGAAGCGTGAGAGATGTATTTTTTATATTGTATATGAAGAAATAACGAATGAAACTAAAATAATTATTTTTAAATCATTATTTAATTTCAAAATGTGAAACTTCGTCTTTTAATGGTCTTTTGTTTTAATAAAATAATGCACGATTTGGCACTGAACAAATCGACCCCTTCTAGAAACCACTCTTATGACTGCATAGGTTTAAACTTATTGTGCCACTTTAATGAGATTATCAACTGATTTTCATTTAAAAATATTAAAATCCTCATTCTCCTTTCAGTTATAGATTTTGAAATTATTTCGTTAAAGTTTGTAGTTGGTAGTTTTCTATAATTTAGTTGTATATGACATTTTCCAAAGATTCTTGTTATTTTAGGCAGAGCTGGAAACGCCAAATTTCTATCCGTCCATTGTGAAATAGTCAAAATTGACTTGCCTGAACCAAACGAACAACTGATGGATGAGCGTAGACACATACATGGCGCTATTTCCTATCTATTTCACATTGAAAGGACTTATCCAGCATCAAATGAATTCTTGTGCATCCCTTTGGGACAAATTTGCGCTGAAATTTCCAAACTATAGCAAAAATTGTGCGTTGTTATCTTCAACGTTTACTTCCATCAATGACTTTCACCAAACTAACGCAAAAATCGAGGATTTAAAGCAGACAAGGGCATCAGTAATCAATATCACGTAGTATGATATTGCACGTAACTTTGTTTTGAAAGGAAAACCTCATTGCTTGCGACCTGTCTGGCCTCGTCATATAAGATAATCGTGTTAAAATGTTTATTTTGATTATACATTTTCGTTTCAGTTAGCTGCTGCCAACCAATACCTCCCTCCAGATGCAAGAAAAAACCTACACCAGACTTGTGAGAAGGCTGGATCCGGATTGCTGTATTGTCCTGAATTCAAAATCACAATTGCGTATAAAGTGTAGAACAAAATACCTTCATTATAATATTGTTAGGTGATAAATGACGACTGAAAATGAAGATGCTGAGAAACAAAGTCTTACAAAGTATTCTTTTGTTACTTCTGTTAATATATATCGGCAAAGTCTTATTGGTAATACTGTACATGGAACCAACGCGGAATAACGAAGCCGTCGATTTATCGCTCAGATTTCGACAAGGTATGAGAACTAAGAGTTCCCTTCAAAAGTCAACTGACTATGTAGGTGACATATTTAGAGAATCTTTATTTCCACAAGATGCAGTAAATAGTGAATTATTCCGTAAAGTGTTACAACCTGTGTACAGTCAGGCACACCAGTGCCGAAATGATGATATTTTTCTAGTTGCGCTTATTGACTCATCACCAGCTGCTTTTGACAAACGAATGGCCATTCGTGAAACGTGGGCTAATGTTCCTGACGCAGAAGCTCATGGAGTTAAAACTATGTTTGTGATTGGTTTGTCGGAAGATGACAATATTCAGACATCCATTTTTCAAGAGAACGAAAGGTATGATGATATTTTGCAAGGTAACTTTGTGAATACCTTTAGAAATAGCACACTGAAGTATCTGATGGGTTTGAAGTGGGTAACAAACCGATGCTCAGGAGCAAAATTTATCTTCTGGGGAGATGACAGTTTATTTGCTAATTATAAACGAATAGTCAAGCAGCTGAGAGGATTAAAAACAGATTATGACAGAAATCTGTGGCTCGGCAAAGTCATAAAAAGGTCGAGGCCTGTCCGAGATTCCAGCAACAGATATTTTGTGTCATTTAACCAATTCAGTGGTGAAACCTACTCTCCTTTTTGTACAGTAGATGCTGGGTTTGTTCTCAGTATGAATGCTGCCATGGAACTTTATTCTTCTTCTTGGAACCAGACATTGATCCCATTACCAGATGTATATACCGGTGTTATAGCAAAGCAATACAACTGGACAGTTGTAAACGAAGAAGCATTTACCTATAAAAATCTCAAAGATGACGCTTGTGAGTTACGTAAAGTGATTACCTGTCGCGGTTTCCGTGACACGGAGAGCATTAATAAGAGCTGGAAATATTTAGAAAACACAACATTTCTTAGGGATTGTCCAAGCCCCGATCTAGACTTGGTGCTGATGAACAAAAATGCTTCAAATAAAGACTATCTTGATAAACACTGCGATTGCTGTACAACCACCCAGGAGCATGTTACAACGTTATAGGCCAACCCGAAGACTTATTCATGGTGGTTCTTATAAGTTCCCTACCTCGCCATTTTGAAAACCGAGACGCTATTCGAAAAACGTGGGGTGGGCAAAAAGAAATATTGGGAGAAAAGATCAAGATTTTATTTATCATGGGATTAACGCAGAGAGACACTTTGGAATACAGCAGCAAGTCCTGGAGGAAGATAAAGAATATGGAGATCTAATCCAGGCAAATTTTACTGAATCTTTTCAAAATCTCACCTTAAAAGTCATCATGGGGTTGAAATGGGTTACCGATCATTGCAGACATGCAAAATATTTGTACAAAGGAGATGATGACATGTTTGTTAATTTTCACAACATCATTAGACATATTAAAGATTTACGAGTCAAAGGACAAATGAGGAGGAGCATTTTGGGATCAGTGTTGTATCGTAGTGTTCGAATAAGAACAAAGGAGTCCAAATATTATGTACCTAAAGATATTTACAGAGGACGCTACTATCCTCCTTATTGTTCAGGAGGAGGGTACATCATTTCTACGGATGTGATACCTGATATGTATAATCATGCTTTAACAACTCCATTTATACCGATAGATGACGCTTATCAAGGTTTCCTCAGTAAAAGAGTTGGTGCTAAACATGTTTATCACGCTGGATTTAAGAATTGGGGCGAGAAAAGCGATACCTGCTCTCTTCATAACCCGGATTTAATGACTATTCATGGTTTTAACAACCCCCAGTTGATGTTTAAAGTTTGGAGAAACTACACAGATGTATCCATTTCATGTTCTAAATCAGAATGAACAAAGAAAAGGAAGATATGCACTTTCAAGAAAAAATGCACGATATCATTACTTTTTTTAAATACATGTATGTATAGTAATTTTATACGGGTGTGTTTTTTTTGCATTAGAATAACTATGAGACTACTATAAATCATTCCGTATCTTACATTATTACTTGTAGTCATGCGGTAGGTCCATACATGCGGTAGGTCCATGTGATCTTTGCTACATAGTCTGCATAAATTGTTTTGATGGTTTTTAGGCAACATTGACCTGCCGATTCCAGCTTTGGCATCCTCGAGCATTTTGCTATCAGTGATTTGCTAAATCAGGAAATCGAAAAAATCATCAAAAATCAAGATTTTTGGACGACTGTAACATGTACAGGTATCTTAACATACCCTGCAAATGATAAGACTGATAGCAACCTAATAAAGACAAAATCGGACATTTTAGCCGTTACTGTCCGTACGGACACTAACTACAGCATGTAATTGAATGGGGATTTGTATCTTTGGACTCTGCCGTTTGCTTCCTTTTCTGTCAATTTTTCTGTTGGAAAAAAGTAACTTTTGGGAATTCTACATGCTTATCCATCACTTTAAAGCAATTCTTGCAAATTTCAAATATTTTGACTATTTTGGGGAGATCACTGATAGTGTCTTTAACAGGGGGAAATTTGTAAACATTCCATATAGGGTTGAAAGATGTATAGAAATGTTTATCAGGTCCTAAACCTGTGGGCCCTATCAATATTTCCCTTTTAATTTACTTCAAAAGTCAAGCAAATACGTAACATGTGTTTGACATTACTCTCCAACAGCATGAAGAATTAGAGACCATCTTGAGAAGTTTCTGTGCATTCTAAACAAATTACCCCAGGATGACCTTGAACCATTTTAAGCCTACTGTGTTAAAAGTCATTGTCCTAGATATAGCAAACTTTACCTTTTTAAATCTAAAGGACCAGAGGAACATGTCTTTACACCTTTCAACCCTGTATGAAATATTTACAAATTTTACCCCCATAAAATTACCCCCTCCCTATCTCAAAATGCTCAAGGATTACAAGTTGCATCGTCAAGATTTGGAATTAGCAGATCCACATTGCCTATAGTCCGTGTCTCTATCTCTGTGCAGCGACGTCAGGGCGAGATTTGTTGGTCGCAAGAGTAAATCGCTGGCGCTGACTTGAAGCAACGACAAAGACGGTATTTCTTGACGCGGGGGTAAATGTTATGATATCACTGCGCAGAGGAAGAGACACGGACTATAGAAACAATATTTTGTGCAGACTCTTGCGCAAGGTCATATGCAACGACCTGTGGGGCTACCGCTGGACTATTGTGATACCATGATATCTTTCAGCATGATCTATTGGTGTTAGTGATAAGGTTATAAAAGACAGCAAATTTGCGCTTAACACGAATAGCAAATTTGTAAGCTACACCGAATTTTACAGTGGGTGTATGCAGAGGGGTTCGGTGGGACCGCGTTCAGCCCGAGGTCTAAAAGAATTTCGAAGCTGTAATATATGCTTTAGATTGCACCAGAATATGGACCTCGCCGGGGCCTTAAGGGGTCCCTGGATCCCCTTACGCATGGGCTGGGATCGTATCCAGGATCGCGCACCCCAGGAGGAAAAAAAATCGAATCTTTGGATGCTATAAAGGGGAACCCTAATGCTTCCGAGGATCAATAGGATTGTCTGTGGTCACAGGTATGCGTGTCTTATGAGAAATCCTTAAAAGAAAACCAAAACAAACCGATAAAAAAAAATCAAACAACAACTAAAAACAGGAAATTGAAATCTGGATATTTGTTATGACAGGGCGAACAGTTACAAAAGATCAGTTGATGATTGTTACATGATCCTTTAAAGGGAGATGGCCCGATTTAAGTATAAGAAGTCTATCTACCTTGATAGAATGGCATTCACCCCCAAAACCACATCTGTAAAGTTTCGCGCCAATATTTCAATCAGTTTTGATGTGCGAGCAAAAAATGTGATTTTGTAAGCCCCATAGAGTACTGTGTAAAATTAATATCGGTCGACCAAAACGGGGCACAACTCCAAACCATACATCCTTTAGCTTAATAAGAGTTCACAGGGTAAATGAGAATAATAGTAGCTTTCTTCTGATACGAAAAGTTTGACCACTTCCGGTAAAATCTGGGGTTTTGGGGATCGGGCTGGGAAAATCTCTCAGAAACTTGTGTTTGAAACGTTTGAGTTGGTATTGTGATCAGTTCACTCGGAATACATTATATAATGCCATCATCTTGCCTCATATCGATTATTGTTGTACTATCTGGACAAATGCTGCTAATAAACATGTAAACAGAATTCAAATGCTCCAAAACCGAGCAGCAATGTTAACAATGGGTTGTACATGTAAAATCAGAGATATATACACATAGACTAAGGGGCGTGGACCAAATAACCAACTGCATAACAAATTCTATTGTCCCCATCGAGGGGCTAAGGGAAAACCAAGTGTAAATTCATAATAAATTATTACAATCACATAACTGTCTGTTCCCGCACATAAAACTGGCACATTTTCTTAAAAATAAATAAAATGTCACCCCAATTTCTTTTCCCCAATATCAGAGACCAATGGATATGTATAGACTTCAGCAAACCATAAGCTAAGAATTACAATGCGGCCCGTATGGGGCCATGTGTTATAGCAGGTGTACACCTCCACGATTCGGTTGAGTGACAAATACCCGTCCTCTTTCACAATAACACACCAGTGACTTATAATATAGGTCGTTGACCTAAATTTTCTTCAGAAAAACGCGGTAAATTGAATAGAAATGAAGTTAAAGCCATAAGTTTACGGATTTTGGTTCTGCACAAAGTTGTTAGGTCCAAGCTTGCCCAGCAACATTCGCTCATGGTTTGGTCTGTTTCTTCATTTTCGAATAAATGAGAAAAACATGGCCAAAGTAATTGAACACGCACTATAGAAGCTCAAAGTTTAGTTATTTGTGAATCAGGTTAAGTATTGTGTCCTGAAAAAGTACTCAGTCTAAAATGGAGAGCGGTAACAGCTGAAATTTATTCAGCTGCGCGACAATTTAACAATGGTCCTGCACTCCCAGACGAAAGGGAATACTGAAGTGTTTTTCTCCACCTCATACCGGGCTGGTGATTGAAAGATCTTTAACTCATTGTTTGCTGAAGTCTATGTGCGTCCATTAGTCACTGATATGGGGAAATGAAATTGAAGTGACATTTTATTCTTTTTCAAGAAATGTGCCAGTTTTATTTGGGGGAACAGACGATTATATGATTTAATAATTATTATGAATGTACACTTGGTTTTCCCTAGCCCCAGATGGAGACAAACAAAACAACAGATAGATAGGACATGTCCCACAGCTAACACAAGGGATTATCAAGCCAAATAATGCACCTCTTTTTGGCTTTGATCGTCAGGTGGTAGTTCATTTTCTTCTAGGACGTAAAGGGTTATAATGCTCAGCGTTAAAATGGTATGGGGGGTTTTTTTCCGGCTTCAAATGAAATTTTGGGAAAAATAGCATTTGGGGAATTTAGGGATATCACGGAGCGAGATGGAGGCATTTTGCATTTACTTATTGTTTACTTATTATTTATTAAATTTACATTTTAACGAGGACAAGCCCACATCAGTGCATGAACTTCTTTCCAGAGGGGCCTCATACAAAGTAAAACATAGTTAAAAATCTCATAGATATAGAAATTCACTTACTACCAAAATCAAATATTTGCATAGACTAAATTAATATACCACAAGATGGTACTAAAATATTATGTAAAATATATTAAAGCCTTGAATGAAAGCAACTAAGTAATCAATATTTAAAAAATGTGTTTCTGGAACATTTGGAAAAATTTCTAGGTGATGGGGAGGTTATTTCCACTGATCTGGCCACCAGAGTACTGAAGAGCGTTACAAGTTTGTTTTCACAGATAAATGAGAGACATTTTTATGATCTTTAAATCTAGTGTTATAGCGTGTGTGATTGATTGAATGCTGTCACTCAAGTAATCCGGAGCCAGTCCATTGATACACTTGCACTTCCAAATGTTTGAAGTATTTGACCCTTTGACTAACATTGCAACTTTAATTATATTTCGATTTAGGAGAAATTTCCATTAAACACAAGCCAGCACTGTTAAAAATTTCCGTAAATTAGGAAAACAGATTTTCCGTAACTTTACGGAAAATCTGTATTTTAGAAAACAATAAAATAAAAAAACAAAAAAAACATAAACAATAGATAAAAATGGTTAATTTACGGAAAAAATTTCAAAAATTTCTGGCAGCAATATTTCGGACTTTTTTTTTTTGTAATACGGAAAATTCTGTAAAATACAATTTTTTTCCATAATATGAGACACATTTCTGTAACATTACTGTCAAAGTTCCGTTAATTGACAGAATTTCTGGAAAATTACCCTAAAAAGAACGGAAAATACTGCTGCCAGAAATTTCGTAAATTTACGGACATTTTTGAGCTGCGAAGCAAGCTCACTACAAATCGCCCGGAAACTCAGTTAGTGTGTTCATTCGTTCATTCGTCCTTCCGTTCGTTACGCGTTATTACCATTAAAGTGATGTATCCATTGATGCTCTGTTTACAGTTGTCCCGGTAATTTATTTCCAATCGGCACGAACACACTTATTTTCGCTGATTACCAATACAACAAAACTATCGAGTTGGTGGACGCTGTTTCGGACCTACTAAAGTCAAAGTTCCTAATTAATACCCGGAGTATTAATAAAAATATTAGAACTGCGCAATATTACTGTGATAAGAACCAGGATGAAAACATTACCTCGTCTTATAGCATATCATACCCGCCATATTGGAAAATGATCATCTTAGCACGGTAAACTTTCTGAGCAAAACACATACCTGCGATGTTTTTGGATGTCTAAAGATCATTTTATAACCGAGGGCCACAGGCGAAATCGTCGACAAAGTGTTTTTTTTCATGCTGTTATGTTTACGTATGCTGGATACTTCGGTGACAGTGTTTCTTGGCCATCACTTTTGCAACAACTAAAAACTCCCGCTATAGGTTATGTCTGCAGCTTTTTTTAAAAAAAAAAATCCAGCCCTGTTTTAAGTTTTGTGTTAGTGATAAATGAATATTACTTGTATGAGAGTTTCTTTTAATGAAATATTACGTATTCGTTTGTATCTTTTAAAAAAAAAACACATCTCAGTACAAGATTCAAGTATTAGTTTTAACGCAAAAATGTCAAGTGCCCTCATAGCGTGCACCGCCAGATCCTTGTCATAATACCTTAGTTAAGCGACGTCAGGCCCGTTCAGTTCTTGGATGGGAGACCAAAAGAGCAGAGAGGGACAAACTACTTTTTAAGTTTGCCACTAATGCCTAGTCTTTAGTGCCATGTTTTTGTTTTTCTCTCTTAATATTATTACTAAGCAACACCCTGCCTGTTAATGTTTGAACTAAAAGAGCATTTGTTTACAGTTTCACTTCTTTTTTACTTGAAGAGTATAGTAAGGGGAACTCACGTGCACCAACTTCCGTTGTTATAGAATTTCTTTCATTTGTTTTGCTTTTTTTTCAAAATAGGAGCTAAACGATTACAAATGGAAAGTGAACGCTATTAATAAAAAGACTGATATTTTAATTAGATTTTTTTTATTTATGTGGTTTTTTAATTTTTTTTTGGCCTTATATTTCATTTTCACTGGAAAATGAACAATCATTTTAAGATATGTTTACTAGAAGCTAAGCAATTCAAAATAGAAACTGAACTCTATTAATAAAAACCTTGATTTTTTAAATTATAGTTTAGGTGTTTTATTCATAATTTTATAAAAAAAATGTACTTAATATTTAAGTTGCAATGTAAAAATAGCCGAATCATATATATATATGGTATGTATGTGAGACACTATCAGTGATGTGATAATCAGATAAACGAAAAATCAATAAAAATCAAAGATTTTTGAATGTCTGGAACTAGTATTGGTATTTAACATCCCTATTTAATTTTACACCAAACGCAAAGCCTAATAAACAAAATCCTTTATTTTAGGTCATAATTGTGCGCGAACGATCACTTTCTGCACACGTAATTGGATGGATATTCGTATCTTTGAACACTGCCGTTTTCTTCCTTTTGTGTTAAAATTCTTTCTTCAGTGGAAAAAGGTGAACTGATGAGAACTTTCTTAAGACTTATCCTCACTTTTAAACTATTCCTACAAATTTCAAATATTTTCACTCTGTCGGATAAATGCACTGTAGTGTCTATTAACCTAACAAAAAACCACACGCACACAGTAAAGTGAAATATGAAGAAATGGAACTAGAAATAGAAGTATTCTTTCTTGGGGTGTGATAACAAATGACTTGTACTCTTTCATGAGGGAGGGGACTGTGAAGTGACTCTGCTTTTGTTATGACACATTCATACCCTTTAGAAAGAATTGTAGCCCTGAATCGAAATGCAGAAACCTTGTTTGGCTAAAATTAATGGGCCACGTAATATTTTCATTAACCCAAGACCCCACTTTTTTCCCAAGATTCGTCGGTCGGTCCGGTGCTCCCCCCCCCCCGAATTTGCAAATTTAGGAAAAACAGGGGTTTTGCATAAAAATTAGGGGGGTGTTGTTAATAACCACAATTAGTTCAATTTGTATACTGTTTTTCTTCTTTTCCTCCCCCATGATTTTTCGCCCCTTCTATGGAATTTACCGGGGCCCGCCCTGACGCTGCAACGTGGGTTTTTTGCAGTAGGACAGATGAGTCCCTTCGTGCGGCAAACTTCTGAAACCGCTTCTTCAAATTCATCTTGGTTCAGGCAGAAATTAAGAATACTTAATAACCAGTCCTTTTTTAAAAGGACTACACTGTACAAAGAGATGTTGTGTTTGCTTATTGGGTTTTAAAAGAGGATAAGAATACAGATTTGCGAAAGTAAACTTAGATATGAAGATGCTGATAATGGTATTGTCGGTGTGGGTTCACCCCCCGTATCCAGGATTTAGTCCCTTCGAATACCAGTGAATTCTATTCTAACTTTTGATACCAAATGGATATAGACTTATGCTTGTGATGTTCCTCTTCCTTGTGTACAATTTTGGTGTTTGTAGTAATCTTAAAAAGGGAATTTATTTTACCCTATTACATCTTAGGGCTAAATGTGTTTATGCTTGGCTGTTATTAGCAAAAATCTGCGAAAATGTGGCCCCATTTGGGTTGACCATATTACTTTTGAACTGCTCCCACCACCTCACATGCTATTGGTTCATTCGCAGCTTTCCGAGACATTCTCCGGTCTTGTTTTAACAGTGAAGGGGTCCACTCTGGGATTTTTGGAAAAAATGGCATTTAGTGATTTAAGGGATATATGTAAGTCGTTAGGGTCAGGATCGTTACCTGTCAAACTTTGTATGGAGTTGGGTGTGAACATCAAAGCTGAGAAAAAACAAGTCCAAAATTTTTGGTCATTTTGAGCTTTGGGGTAACAAATCAGGATTTTTAATTACACTAGTACCATATTGTATAGAATTTTTGCAGCTGCATTTGAGCTGAAACTACATGTTTGGAACTGAATAAATGTCTTTAATAAAAGTGGGTTTTGTGATATCAAATAAACAAATAAGTCAGCATATATGTGGAAATTGTGAAAATTGTGAGCACTAACCATTCCAAGCAAGTGCCATACACTGTTCATTGGATCTTATAGTATATCTAGTAACTCCATAGTTTGATAATATAAGGGTTGAATAGATAATCATCAATTATGGCGACGCCATCTTGGATTTTCTTCAAAATGCTCAAGGATGCCCAGTGGCACCCTGCAGTTTCTTATTCTACATCTACGGGACAGCCCTTTCGTATCGAGTTTTCAGCAGAAAAATTGTGGTCCAACCAACTTTACGGTCCACATTGAAGGTTCTACCTGACTAATCTGGATGCAGATGTCAGTCTTTAAAGGTCAGAATTCATTCACGCTGTAGCTAATATATATTTGTTGCAGTTTTTAGTTGGAATATTACTTGCAAAAACCCAGTAAGCTTATCTTAAGGTGTCATTGAGTCGTTTATTCATCAAATATTCCAATGGACGCCTAAACCTACAAAACCAAAACCAAAGAGCCCTTTTTAAAATATTCTTAGGGTTTTATTAATTTCTTGACTGTAAAAAACCAACACAGCATATATACACATTAACCAAACTGCAATCAAAAGTATATCACGATCATACACTTTAATTGGATTGGCGGCCATATTTTAATGAATGATTGCATGTACAAATCATATTCACAATAATGTTTAACGAGACAGGCTGACAAATTACAACTTTTGAGTGAACACCATTGAATAATTTGTGTTCTGGTGGCCATTTTGATTGTTGGGGTATTTTACAAAAATGCTCAAGGGTTTCTCGCTGGCAATCCAAAAAAAAAAACAAAAAAAAAAAAAAAACAACAAAACATCCTATCGGATTCAGACTCAGCATAAAAAACGTCTATAAATCGTTTGAAAACATTATATATCCTAATAAAACAAAGGTTGATATTAGTTGTCAATGAATCGTTTACCGTTCTTTAAGGAAAGCTGTCCAGAAGGAACTGAGGAAAGCGGAACATGATCACTTATCCACCACTGTTTTTGATTTCTTTGTTCACAATCAACAAGATTCTGGTTCCTTTTTATCAAAATGACGCAAAGATACTCCGGCAATCGCTGCGCTCTGGGAGCGGCCATAAGTTTAGTCACTCCGCAGGGGCAAAAGCGGAAACTCCAGCGACCGGTATTAAATCAGTATTTTACAAAGAAGGATCCCGGCCCCATTCCAACAATGACGCCGTAAACTCCCTACTCAACCCACCTTTGAATAGGTGATGATGTCATCCTAAGAAGCTGCCGTAAAATATTTCTCCGCACAAGGCTCCAGGGCCAGATGGGATTCATCCTTTTGTGCTGCAGAAGTGGTGCTAATGAGATCGCTCCAGTTCTTAAACCAAATTTTCACTCAAGCCTTATCGCCGGCTCATGTAACACCCTGCTTGGACTAAGCCAATATTGCCTCATTTATAAAAAAAGGAGTCGCACAGTCCTGTCCTGCAAATTACAAGGCCCGGTTTCACCCACCGGTCAGTTTGCTGCAAAGTATTAGAACATGCATCTCCATCATGTCATGCGCATCTTGACTATCATAATGCTCCCGTCTCAAGAATCCCATTATGTCTTTCGCCTGGACGATCATGCAGACTCAGCTTACTGCGACTGTCCCTAATCTGGAAAGCGAATGAACGATATTCACGTCAAGTTGATGCTATCATACTGGACTTTCGCAAAAGCGTTTTGCCACTGTCCCCCATCGTAGATTGATTGCTGCACAAACTTCGCCACTTTGTATTGAAGACTCTCTGCACCAATGGATTTTCATTCTGTTTCCTTTTCCTCGTTTGGTAGACAGCATCTGTTTTAACCTCCCGGGCGCTTCACTTCAATCAACAAACGTTTATGTGAGTCTGGTGTGCCACAAGGGATGTCCTTGGTCCATTACTATTCTTAATGTACATCAACGACCTCCCGTGACCTGCATCAAATGTGTGCCTGTTTGCTGACGACTGGTTGTTTTATAGCCCATCGCTTCATTATCCGACTGTGAGCTTCTCCAAAAAGAACCTGAAAAGCCTTTGAGAAAGTGGGGAAAATTAAAATGATGATGTCTTTTTTAAAAAAACCTGACAATGTAACATCCTCCGTTTCTCCATGAAAAATCGAAGATTGAGCTTTCATATAAACTCTCTGGTCATTTCTTGCAAGCTGTCACAGTCACAAGTAAGCTGGTGTTACCCTCTCCGTAGATATGAAGTGGCATACTCACATGAAATGCCACTCGCTAAAGCTAATGGCATGTTGGGTTTCATCCGCCGCAACCTTAGCAACGCCCCCCGCAAAGTTAAAATCCATGCCTCCAAAAGTCTTGTTCGTCCGCACATTGAGTACTGCAGCTCTGTCTGGGATCCGCATACACCCCGTAACATCAAAAAAGTTGAAGGCTGTCCACGACGATCTCACTTTTCATCATGAATGATTATGGGAGGAAAATCTCTGTGACCGTCGCCTTGTCCAGGATAAAAATAGCTTGAAGGCTAGGAAGGACAAATCGTGGGGGGGCCGCATTCTCTACCGACACTACGGCTAAATCAGAGACTTGTTACCACCTTGCACAAGAATCATGCACAAAACATCACCTTGGCGCTGGACGACCACTTGGAATTCAATATTAGGAGCTCATCAACCACATCCACCAGGATCACAACGCCTCTCTCACTTAAAGTACCATATCAACGACCTACTGCCAAACAGAAGTCCTTTTTTTTTTCCTAATACTGGGCCCGGACTGGAACAAACTTTCCTACGCTACTACAGCATTAATGATCTCAAAATTCCAGAAGCTTTCGTTTCTGCTCGTACCAGGACTAAGTACCCGTCGCTTCTCTAATCTCGCATTGAGTGATGTTTCAGTTGGAGCTGTCAATTATACCATCAAGATAAGATGGACTGGCAATGATTTCTATTGTTCTGTAGGTACTAGCAAACCATTCAAGAGCACTATTACTGCAGAAAGTATGACAAAGTCTATTGACAAATAAAATCGTAATCGATGGTATCGAACGACCGATAGACAGCTTTTTGTTGTCATTTGCCGTGACAATGGCATTCTTTTCTTTAACCCCTAAGAAAGGCATCCGTGGAAATGAAATGGTTTATATGTGATGCAATGGCTCATCAAGTTATTTTGTTAGAAGCTCCATAAGCTACAAGAAGGCTGCATTTCAGCCAACCTTGGCAACAAGTTTGATATTTGAGATAGGTCTGTGATTGGGGGATGGGGGCTAATGGCGAAATGGTTAAAAATATTGCAATTTGACTGCCATTACTTTTCTTTCATTTTTTTCGACAAACTTCGTTTCGCGTCTTCGCGGACTTTCGCGGGCCGAATTTTTTAATTGTTTTTTCTGATTTTTTTTTTTTAAGAAAAAATTTCAAGCGAGTAAAACCTAAAAAAAAATGAAAGACCATTTTAAAGCAAATTGCGCATGATTTTTTTTTTACTTTTTAGGGATAGGTCAATGCACCTCTTCCAGTACAGTATTTACACTGGTTGTCACCTGAGTGACAAAAAGTACCTAAATAAACGCAACTCATCCCACGAGTGCAACAGGTAGACGTTTCATATAGAAGTCTCATGGATGCAAATGAGGTATTGCCATTCATTCCGTCAAGCGCTACTGCACAACGTCATACAGCGTATGACGTAATCAATTGTAATATCTCATTTGCGTGAAATTGCATCCATGGGACTTCTATACGAAACGTCTACCGTGCAACATGCAACAGTGACCAGTGCAAAATTGTTTTGGAAGAAATGCATTATGGGAAGAACACTATACCTCTTCTTTCTAGTACTGATACTGCTCTACTCATGTTGGTGTAGCATAACTGAGACTAATACTGTAGCTACCCGGCCATTATTATTATTATTCAAATTCTTTGTTTTGAAAGTTTTCATCACTGATCATTCACTACAAGCTACAAGTACAGATCATGTATAACACGCACTGTTTGGTACGTGTACATTATGACAGTGACACCATTTTTTTTTATTTCGGTATTTTAAAGTTTGGAACTTAGACCTAAACATATGTGAAAATCAGAAAAACGATCGCCCCCTTTGTTATCTTTTTGGGGCACTTTAGTATTGGTGCATCACGTTTTCCCATAGAGTTGCGTGGTAAATAATGTAAAATTTTGAGCAAAAATTACTTTTTGAAAGCTTTTTTTCTCAAAAACGAACACGGTACATTTTTTTATTTCAGATTGTTATCAGCACAATGAATGTACTATATATCAATTTTTAAAGAAATTCTCGCCCTTTTAAATCATGATGCCAACACCTCAAGAAGTATCGCAACGACCCTCTTTAGGCTGAAAAGCCCAAAACATGAAAGTAGAATATATTAAAATAGGGGTCTTATTTTACCTGTTAGAACGGAGAAACGATGTTGTGCAAAAAGTTTTAATATTAAGCAAAATGCGGAAGTTTGAAAGTTTTTGATGATATTTTAAAATCATTAAGGTGCAAGGGGGGGGGGGGAAATTTTGGTTTTTTAAGGGGGGGGGGGAGAAATTTAAAGCCATCAATATTCAATGTATAGGTATGGTTCATAGATTAGACTTCAAAAAATTCTTACCTTGTTATTTGGCTACAAAAGATTTTTTGAAACAGACTTAAGACTGCATACTGGGGGGGTGGGTTCCTAGGTACCCACTTTAGTTTTTCAGCCGGCGATTTTAACGCTGCAATATATTTGGTTTATATTTTTTTGTATTTGTCTAACTTTTAGTTGCGCTTGCATTGTGGCAAAAACTTCAAATCCATCGCGTCGTTTTTGCGTTTAATTAGGTTGGGTACCTATGAGCCCCCCCCCCCTTATGCCTAACGGAAGTAACACATGGCAAAAATGAAAAATCTTCGAGTTACTGTGATTCTATTTTCATAATGCATACACCTAGGACAAAACAAGTAAATAAGTAATAAAAAAATTCTTGCAAAGTATATAGGCCATTGGATCCATTGATTTTATTACTCTGTACGATTTCGTAGGACCTATGGTAAATTATACATACCCTACAAAATATAAGATGGCAGGAGACATTTATGTTTGTGCTTTATATGGTACATATAGGTCATTCTTCACCAATTAAAACAATCAGAACAAGTCTAGGCGAAGCAATGCTGTAGAAAATGCAGAAACAAATTAGTGTCTTTTTCGCACATTTTGACGCGAAATTAAAATCAATGTTTTGCCCCTAATTTTTTTACTGAACAACTTTCTTGAGTTTTTATTTCTTTATTGTTGATGTCTTTGAAGCCTTCTAACATGTGGTGGATTTCATCTAAACATCTAAACAATCCTTTAGGAAAGTGGTTATATTAGGGGGGGGGGTCCCTAGGAACCCCCCCGTTATGCACTAACGGAAGTGCAAACCCCTTATGCAGTTAAGTGTTAAAGTGAACACAAAATGTGATTTTATATGCATATATTTCATGACAAAACATACGCTGAATTTCCTATTTCTTCCAATAGGAAATTAGAAAATTCACTATTTCTGTACCAAAGAAAAATTCTCAGCTTAATCCTTTTACATGGGATATTTTTGATATAAAGCTTTACATCAGTGCAAAAAAACAGAATTTTTACATTTTTAGGGACACCTTTTATGCGAAATCTCTCGTTGCACCTTTTGATTTGGTCCCAATCTCCAAATCGCCACTTTCAATAATTTATTTATGCACCTTAAATGCTTCAATTTTGGAAAACCCCAAATAGTTTTAAAAATATGAAGCAGAAAAGGGGTGGTAACTAACCCTCTTTGGTAGGAATGTAATTACGTTGACAATTATTTTTGTTTAAAATACGTTTCAGCTCTATCGGATCATAATAGAAAGTGTCGCCAATTTTGTCTAAACCTTTGTTCAGTCGAAATCATGACATGACTACGTCACAGGACAAGCTATGCTATCTACTGAAGATAGTAATTGACTTGTGTATACAAACAATGCCTATACTACACATATTACCCTGCGTTTTTAGTCAACATTTTTGGTAAAAATTAATGCATTGGAATGTAATTACGTTGACGTTAATTTTTTTAAATACATTTTAGGTCTATCGGATCATAATAGTAAATGTCACAACTTTTGTTCCAATTATACAAGATTCCAAAACCTTTACAACCAAACCAACCAACCAACGAACAAATAAACAAAAATAAATTAAACTTACTAACGAAAGATGGCCAAAAGAGTATCTCTGGGCAACGGAAACGTTGCCATTTGTTCTTGTTGAAAATTTACTTTGCCTGGACTATTTCTTGTATATTATTCAAATGACATTATCATCTCTTGACTTACGAGAAGTTGTTTCCCATACCGGCTGCCTGATGGGGATCCACAACTATGGCATTGTTTTTTAATAAAGTTCTTAAAAGCAAAGGTGATGGAATATATTTCTTGTTAGCAATTTTCACGACGTTTTTGTTCAAATCTTGCATTTTTTCTGTTATTCTGCTATTCAGACAGTGTTCAAAAAGTAATTAGCCTTAGACACACCTGACCTATACCTAAAAGTAAATCACTGCTTTTATTTAGATACTAAGTTGTTAAATCGAAAATTATTGGGCTAACTGAAATGAAAAACAGATGCGGATCCTCTTACAGCCATGGAACCACCACAACCAGTAAAAGAAACAAACCCTATGCATTCGCTTTTAATTTGACAAATATGCTCCTTTTTACTTTTATTTTATTCACTTTTTTAACCATAGATGTTGTTTTTAAAATAAAAATCAATCTCAGTTTAATAAACTGAGTGCAAATTTTCAAAATTATTTGATACATTCCGGTATTTTTACAAATTAAAACAAATAACACTTAACTAATCACGCCATCTGGTATTCATAATACTTTCAAAAATGTTGAAAATAGTCGCGGAGTTAGGCCACAAAATGTTTAGCTGTGTCTTACAATGTCTATGAAAGAGAAGACTACAAAATTAAACGATGCTAATATTTCATTTCGTTCGATATTTAGGAACAATGCCAAAATTTATCGAAAATGTTGTGGTTTAATTATTTAATATTATTTTTTCGTCAGTAAAATAGATTTGGAAAAGTTTTAAAATAACATGTTATTGCTATTGTTTTAGATTATAAGAAAACATTACTGAACACTGAAATGTGCGCCATTTCCTTTTAATGAGAGTATATTAGTGATCATAAATGTTTTGAAACAGGTTTCTAAGATACTGAACAAAATATGGCAAGGCGAAGATTGGGTAAGCATAAGCTACAAACCCTTAACAGAGAACTGAAAGCACGAATGGTGCTTGAATGTCCACTTTGGAATTCAACGCGTTGTTTTCATAAATTTGCACTTTTAAAATGTATTTAATTAACATTTCACTTTAGGAAAGTATCACAGACAACCTGCATAGCTGAAAAAATGCCCGAAAACATGAAGAGAAGATGCATAACTTTGGGGTCTTATCGGGGGTCTTATTTAGACATGTAAGAATCGGAGACCACGGTGGTCTGCAAAAGTTTTAATATTTCAAAAGCAAAATGTGAAATTGAAAGTTTGAATGATATTTTAAAAATCATTAAAGGTGCCAACGAGTATGGAGATTGAAGCATGCCATTATTTTCTGTCATATGCAGTGGTGTCATAGATTAGACACTCAAAAGATTTCTTACTATTGTGCGCTACAGAATGTTTTAATTTTAACAGTAAAACAAAATGGGATTTGTATATTATACATATATTTAAATTAAACATAGGCTGCATTTCCTATTTGCTCCAACAGGAAATCTAGAAATTTCACTCTTTATGTGTTGACAAAGAAATAATTCTCAACTTAATCCTTTTACATGGGGATATTTTGATTGAATTGAAAGATTTACATCAGTGCAAAAATCAGAATTTTCACGTTAATGTCACTGGAATGAAATCGCTCGTTGCGCCTTTAATTTGATCACAATCTCAAATAGCCAATTTAAGATAAAAGTATAATTTTTTAATTTGTGCAATTAAATTACTTCAATTTTGGAAAACACCTAAAAAGTTTTAAAAATTTGAAGATTTGTCTACTTTCTAGGAAAATTGACATGTTGACAGTGATGGCGAAGCAAAGTGTATACACTAAAGAGAGATGGATTTATATGGTACGCAATATCGCCCTTCAGAATCAGGGACGTTTGCATGGATTTCGAGATTTTTATAAACGACCCAAAAATTTACTATCAGGACTAAATTGACAATGGTTTATCTTTATACAACGGATTTCAAGGCAACACTTGCAGGTTATGTTAGTAATCAAGCAGTAACAAATAGTGTGGGTGGTATGTCAATGAAAAACAGTTCCCGTCGGAGTCTGGTGCTAAAGTGATTTTCTTGATGTTTTTCATTCAATAGGGACCAGGACAGTCAGAAAATGACGGGGTGCAAATTTTCGGACTGCTGCCGCTTCCCCAGGGGGAGGAGGAGGGGAATGTTATACAGACAAAATTAAAATCGAGTCAAATTGTTTTGGTTTTTTTTTAAAATTGTAAATGTTAGTCTCCTTATAAGGATTGAAAAAAAGATATATTTGGCCTAGGTTCCGACCTTTAGGTAAAGCGGCTATAGCCCGATAATGGTTCAAGGTCATCCTGGGGTTGAAATTTAGCCAATGCTCAGATTTTGTTGAAACTGGTGATACGTTGTTTTGATTGTCTCACAGGATCCAAAAATGTATATTTTATCGTAGTGTGAACATTTTGGTGGCTAATGAACATAGAAATGTCGCAAAGGGTTCTACATGGGTTAGGGGGGTCACCAGAACTTCCCTGGAGGTGACAACCCATGGTGATCATCCAAAAGTCATTAAAAGCATTTTCGGTTTCAGTATGACACAAGGATCATTTGACACCACTTTCAACAACATCGGAGCATTTACCCAGGGTGACTGGAAACCATTATGGGGCTATACCACTTTAACTAAAGGTTGGAACCAGGCAAAATATTATACTTTTTCTAATTTTGCCTTATGACGAGACGAAAGTGTTAGTGTACATTAAAAACCAATTTGACTCGATTTTAAATTTTTTCCCTGTACTAACATTTGCCCCCTTGAGGAAGGACATCAGTAGGACATTGGCACCCCATCATTTCTGACAGTTTAGGTCCTATTGAAACCAAACAAGCAACAAAATCAATTTTAGCATGAAAATCCTACGGGAATATCCACACCAACCCACACTAAAATGCCCTACGTAGATTTTTTCGCTGTCAGGTGTATGTTTAGAAGTAGAAGTATAGTCCGCTGTTCTCATAGTCCGGCTAAAACGGTAAAGAATACGGCTCGATTCAGGGAATCTTACGCAAAATTAGGTTCACGTCTTTATTCCATTATAGTCTATGGAGCCCGGACTGTGGCTCCGGTGGACTATATTTGCTTCCAAACCGGATTCAACAAATCGCGCATCCCTTGCGACCGTGGCAGTGATCGTCATTGTGCTAATTTTACATATATTTAAAGGTGTTTTGCTTCCGATTTTAGTGATCTCTACGTGATTGAGAGACTGGACTTGGTACAAGCACACCAAAGTTGTGGGAACAAACGTGAGTTTATCGACAAAAGAAGCGATATTACATTATGCAATACAAAAGCCCGAGTTATTACTGTGCTAATATGATGGTTCATCAGTTAAAACAAGCTTTTGTCTTTATCTTCGCAAATAACTGGCAGTTAGAGGCTTGAAATTTTAAGACGACAACGAGAAAACATTGCCGGCCTTTCATCGGTATAAAAATTCGAGTACTACTTAGGGTAAATAATGTTGGTCACAAAGGCGACCGCGAACACAAAACCTTTAAGCAGTTGCTTATTTTACCACAAGTTTTAAAGTTACACATGTAAAGGAATAATAGCATATTTTTTGAAAGGAGCGGCCCACTTCAAGTTTTTGAAGATTATTGCAGCAAAAAGAGTTGCATTAGTAAATAAGAGGCTATTAAGCTATACATGCGAGTTGTAGAGCTCGAAATTCTCTATGTGTCGCAAAAGAAGGAATTTTGTAATTAGAATAATTATTAATAACGGAGATCTCCGATAATAATTCAACGGCTACTGGAAAAGTCCTTCTAATATGAAATAGCCGGGATATTGCGCCATGTATGTGTCTACGCTCATCCATTAGTTGTTCTGTCGGTTCAGGCAAGTCAAGTTAGAGGTCATTTTCCATTACTTTTATCTTCATCTGACAGTTTTGTAAATAGTGTCAATAAGATGTCAGCCATCTTGGAAAATGTCGGCACATGCAACATTTGATAGTTTTGGGAATAGTTTTATTGAACTCCTTGACCATGAAAAAAACATTTTTAACACCAAAATTGTCTTCCTAGGTGTTTTTGCCTTTAAGATGGAAAATGGCGTCATTATGCAACTGATTGTTGCTGCAGCACTATACCGAACATGTATATACATATCTGTAATCTGTAACATTATGTTGTGCAAAATGCTTGTACGCAAGTGAAATGGATATTCACTGACCCAAGTGGGGGTATAGTGTTCTTCCCACAATGCATTTCTTCCAATACAATTTTGCACAGATTGTCACATGAGTTTATAATGACAAAAGTACCTAAAAGTACCAGAACTCATCCCGATTTTGTAATTTTTAAATTACAAAATCGGGATGAGTTCTGTTCTGTTCTCTTATTACTATAAACTCATGTGACAACCAGTGCAAAGATTACATAGGAAAAATTGCATAGTGGGAAGAACGCTGTACCTGCTCTTCTCTGACCATGTTTCTAAATATAACTTATCACCGATATTCCCCTTTAATCTAACTTAAAGGTTGAAAAAGTAGGGCACTCTCATATTTGCTCGTTTCACTCCAGCTTAAATCCTATATATGGATACTTCTCATGTCAATGAGTTATGAGTATATAACGGTAAGTATATCTTCTCAAAACTCAATAACTGTTCTGGTCAAATGCACTTTGCAACTTATGAGAGAAATTCCTACAATAAGACAAAATAAACCCTTATTTTGCACTCGCCAAATACAATGGCGTCCTACCGCAACAATATAGCTCAAAAGCCTGGGGGCCACTTGTATTCAAAGGTGGATATGATGCGTGAACAAGAAAATGCGTTATAAAAAGGGTCTTTTTTTTCCAACAGGCGATGTACGCACGTACATGTTCAATAAATAATTCTTTGTGTGTACAGCTAGCCAGCCAATCAACAAGCTTTAGAACGACACGCCCGTGAATACATTGTACTTCTATTCAAGCATGATAGAAAGCCTATTTGGAAACCAAATTTATGAAAAAGTGTTGACTTTTATTGAACCACTTTGACTTTTTCTGTATGTTGAATAGTTGTACTACATAGTAGTACTATTCAAAATGCCGACGCTCTCCTGGTTAGACGCGACATCTTAACCAAAATATCACTTCTGTTTGTGGATAACTGCAGAGTTGATTTTACCATCCTGTATGTTCACTGGAACAAGCCATACATAGTGTATTTGCTTTCTATTGTTAGTGAAACGCTATGACTAGGCCATGTTTAAACAGCGTGACACAATATTGATTTTGTAGTACCCGGTACTCACAAGGTCAAGAGGGTGAATTGACCTATGCTTTTCACAAGGTCAAGAGGGTGAATTGACCTATGCTGTTTTATTTATGTGTAATACTTTTAAGAAAAGAAATAATATTATTAATTTTAATAGCTTATAATATCCTGCTTGTGAAAAAAAATCCTATAGGCCTTCAATAAATATTTAAGTACTAGTATTACAAATTCAAGTGAATTTTGATAGGTTTTATTTGCATTTTGAGAAAGCAGTAGTGTACGAGGGTGTGCTGCACAGGGCAATTATTTATTGATAGTACACTGACAATTACACCTGTGCATTGATAAGGGTGTCAGAAACAGCAAAATATGGAAAAAGGGTATGTTTTTCTTAACCCTGAAATTGTGATGTACGTGTTTAGGTATATAATACCCTAAGCAGAGATCAAATTCATCAAAAATAATAAAGGGTATATTAATGACACAACACATTACTTACTTGTTATGGGTAGCAAAACAGACAAAGGTACTTGTTTAGGATATATTTTTAGTTGGTAGAAATACTTGTTTAGGATGCATGTTGTAAGTCCATGTTCGCGCATCATATCCACCTTTAAATAAAAGTGTCCCCTGGCTTAAAAGAGACGCCCTTTTAGCATAGCTTTCTTCCTATTTTTGTACGCGCCTTTTTACCTCATCAGCCTTATTTTTAAGCGTAATGATACGAGGATGCCGTGTTGAAATTAAATTATTACAGCTCTAAATATTTGCGAAACTGTTTATACACTAGAGTCAAAGTAGTGAACCTAATGACTACATAATAAAGACACGTACACTTTCATGTCGTGATTTGTGATTTATTTTGGTTTCATTGACGATACAAATATGTTTGGGTCTTTATTAATATTTAAATACTAATAATTTACATAAAAAGACCCTATCTGAAAACCTGATCACAAAATAGAGGGCAATAGCAATAAAAATAATAAAGTAGCAAATTAATGATGAAAATAAGAGGTGCTATAATGTGGGGCTTAAACGAATTCACTACAACTGAATTGAAATACTGTCCACAAAAGCTATAATGTGATGCGACCTTCACGACACTGTATCAGCGTCGCTAGACGGCCATTTACCAAAACCAAGTGAACAGTGTCACCTACCCCTATCGATTCCCATATCATCGAATCGCATGTATATATTTACTAACTTTTACTTTGCACTTTTCCCTGTTTGAACATTCAACTTTGTTCATATATTTCAAATATATGAGAGATATACTATAAGTCATATTTGGTATCCCGCATAAATTTGCTGGCCCGTGCTGTGGTTCGTCCCATCATATCAGCTATGCACACGGTTGTCAAAATTCACAATGTTTGTCATTTACGATTGTCGTTCTAAATCAACATTATTATTATTGCACTTTTCTCAAACAATGATATTTTACCTCGACAAGCATGCAGATAGCATCACCAAAGTATAAAACCCTTAAATAATTCACCTTATAGACCTACACGCCATGTTGGATTTTCTTCACGCAGATTCTCTCAATATCTTATCATCTTGGTTTGGCAAACCAGCCTCCATGCATGCTATCGTATTTTCATCGTCGTTGAAGCCACACCAACTCTCATAACAATTTTGTGGGTTTATTTCTACTTCAGTTCTAAAGCTCTATATCCATGAAATATATAAAGTCAGTACATTCTAACGACTACTAAGGCGATATGCTATTTGGGCCCTTATTAACAGACAGGGCTGACTGTTGGTGAAAGTCACTTCGTTGTTCTTTTGGCATGTTTTTTGGTGCATCTATTACCAAATTTGACATAAAATCATTATACTATGGCAGTGATTTATTGAAGATTATTCTAAAAATCAAAACAAAGCACGGCCCGGCTTTTTATCGGCAGACAGGACTGCTAAGTTATAATAACCTTTACTTATTATAACCATGATTGCACTGTTTTTGACATCCACAAATCGTCCCTTCTAGGCAGTTGTTCGTCGGAGGAGAAGCGTTTCTTTACATTGTATATAGTTACACAGATTCAATGAATTTTTGAAATCTGTTGAAGTAGCTACCATCTCTCTAATATTGTTATGTTTTGCATATCCAGTTCGGCATGAAGATAACCGACAAATATGGCTGACTACAGAAATGTTTGAAAAAAGACTAGAAGTTTAGAAGCATTTACGATGGACAATGCTTGGGCCGGATTCATCGTATTCCTGCTTGCTGATCCACATCTGTTGGAAGGTGGAGAGGGAAGCAAGGATGGAGCCACCGATCCATACGGAGTACTTACGCTCTGGTGGGGCGATGATCTTGATCTTCATTGTGCTTGGGGCTAGGGCTGTGATTTCCTTCTGCATTCTGTCAGCAATACCTGGGTACATGCTGGTACCACCAGAGAGTACAGTGTTGGCGTACAAATCCTTACGGATATCGATGTCACATTTCATGATACTGTTGTATGTTGTCTCGTGAATACCAGAGGATTCCATACCTGGGGGAAGCAGACAATTCAAACATTTTATTCTAAACGGGTTCGGTGTTTCATAAAAATGATGAATGTCAAATAAATATCATAACACAATATACACGACTTAACGATTTTATTGCTTTCTATAGTAGATAGCATAATTTGTCGAAATCAGGACATGACTACGTCACAGGACAAGATATGCTATCTACTGAAGATAGTAATTGACTTGTGTATACAAACAATGCCTATACATATTACACCCCGAAACTATTGTCAATTGTCCAGATATTGCCCATTTTAGTCATCATTTAATATTTAACCTTCGTCTACTTGAGCCATTTTTTTTGTAACAACACACCTGAAGGGGGTGGTTACCACCACCCTTCGATTTTCTTTATGAAACATCCAATTTCCGCTAGTGTGGCTATCACAGTATAGCTTAGCGTTTCTTCCTTCCACTGGTATCAAAATAAGTACAAACATTCCCATTGTGGTGTCACTATGACGTCAAAAGTCAAGGAAGGAATGAAAATACTGAATATAGGGTAGAAACTTGATATTTTGCAATTGTACTGACTGAAAAACATTGTTATGGCCCTAAAATGCTTGTGTATATATACAACTAGTCATATTCCATCACATAGTGCCCAAATCCACATGGGAATCGTATATTCATAACTATTTTGCTGAAAAATAGTGAATTGTTTGGTGAAAAATCGAAGTTTCCCCTATTCTACACTGATATTCATGTCATAAGTCAAGGAAAGAACGAAACTAATGGATATAGGGTGGACATTTGATATTTTGCAATTTTACTGACTGAAAATCATCAATATGGCCCTAAAATAACTGATATTCGTGCATCATAGTACTTCTCTACTGAAGGAGGGGTGGTTTCCATCCCCCTATCCATCACTTTGGGATCACCCTGTACCTGACTCATAGCCCGGCGGGTGCTTGTTTTTGTATGAAAAAAATATCACTTGACAATTGCATTAAACAAACTTGCCACCTGAAATGGGGTTTTAGTAGAGTGGGGAGGAGGGGGGGAACTAGAAGGGTGTTGGTAACTAACCCCCTTCGGTAGGAATATGATTACGTTGACAATGATGATTTTTGTTTAAATACTTTTCAGCTCTATCGGATCATAATAGAAAATGTCAAGAAGTTTGCCTGAACTTTTGTTCCTAAAGTAGATTTCAAATTACGTGAGACTCCTTGCATATGTGGATGGAGTATATTGATATGGGGTTCAATCCCCGGCCATGCAGAGACTAGGTCTTTGTTGCCATTACAAAACATATTGTGACCATGGTACAAAGTTACTCTACAGAATCGGCTTACTGGAAACTGATGCATTCTGTTATGCAATGGTCTGTTAATGATTGAAGGACTTATAGATACCATTGTTGGCCGGGATGTCAAATCCGTTTTGCGCTAATCTCTTAATACAAGGTTGGCCCATTTTTTGATGACCAAATAAAAACTTAGTTGTGTTATGTGTGCATCGATATAGGAATGGACTATTTCTCCAATGTTGTGATAAGGAATGATATTTAGCAGTGTTAAAGGTAAATAGATAAATAAATAAATGTCAGTATTTATATAGCGCTTTATAAAATTAAGTCTCAAAGCGCTTTACATTTATTCCGCTGTCACTAGGATAAATCACATTTTTCACATATTGAAAATTCGGCAGCCAATTATAACGGCGCACAGTATGATAACCGATAACCCCTAACAGCTCCCCATTTTCATCTGGTTGAAGTGAGACAATTGAGATAAAGTGTCTTGCCCAGGGACACAACACGTTGGCCAAGGCGGTGCTCGAACTCATAACCTAATGATCACGAGTCCTGCGCTTTTCCACTGGACCACACGTGCTCTCACAAGGTAACAACGTTTAATGAAATAAATGCTGGTGTTTTCATCCTGATACTTCAATTGAAAGAGCCATCTATCTTATATAGATGTGAAATAATGTATTTTAGGTCAACATTTATTTACTAGCTACATTACTGTATATTGAATGAGTATCATAAACTTTTTTAAAAATAATTCCTCTTACCTCTCACGGTGAATGAACAGACCTAAAACTTTTAATGAGGTCTCACTTATTTTGAAATCTACTATAGTATATAAGTCGAAATCAGGACATGACTACGACACAGGACAAGTTATGCTATCTATTGAAGATAGTAATTGACTTGTGTATACAAGCAATGCCTATACATATTATCCCAATATTGTCCAATTTTAGTCACCATAATAGGAATATAATTACGTTGATATTGATGATTTGTTAATGTTTCAGCTCTATTGGATCATAATAGCAAATGTTACAACTTTTGTTCCAAGTATACAAGACCCTAAAACAAACAAACAAACAACAAACAAAAATAAATGGAAACTTACCAACGAAAGATGGCTGGAAGAGTGTCTCTGGGCAACGGAAACGCTCGTTACCAATGGTGATGACCTGACCATCAGGCAACTCGTAGCTCTTCTCTAGTGATGAGCTGGCTGCTGCTGTGGCCATCTCGTTCTCAAAGTCAAGGGCAACATAGCAAAGTTTCTCCTTGATGTCACGTACGATTTCTCTCTCGGCTACAGGGAGCAAATTTAATGATCATCAGATTACAATTATGCTCTGTTATTATTTACGATGTTACCAATTAATATGAATATAATTTATTAGTAGTACTAGTTGTTCCTCTCTGAGTAAAGCTAAGTGATATATTTTAACGTCATAAAACACAAGGACTGGTGTTCTCAAAGGGAAACTAACTTTAGTCCTGGGTTTAAATCAGGGTTAGTCCTACATGAGTGGATTTTTTCCTTTCAAATACTTTGAAAGTTAAATGTAATGGATGAGGAATTTTCCCATCCGTTACAGCATATTTTAGAGTACGTTGGAAGGAAAAAAGGTCCACCCGTGTAGGACTAACCCTGGTTTAAACCCAGGTCTAAAGTTAGACTCTCTTTCAGAATACCAGCCATAGTTAATAATATAGCACACTTACCCGTGGTTGTGAATGAATAACCACGCTCAGTAAGGATCTTCATTAGATAATCTGTGAGATCACGTCCAGCAAGATCCGACGGGGATGGAGTGGGAGGCGTACCCTCGTAGATGGGGACTGTGTGTGTCACACCATCACCGGAGTCGAGAACAATACCGGTGGTACGACCAGAGCGTACGGGACAGGACAGCCTAAGGATGGCCACGTACTGGCGGGGGCGTTGAGGTTTCAAACATGACTGTAGAATATCAAAGAGTAGGTCTTGAGAAAATAATCAGAATATTAACTACCAGATACTGACCATTCGCACAGAGTCTCGGCTCATTATCAAAACTCAACGAATTCCACAATTGGTGATTTTTGAAATTTTACACGCACCCTTTTCTTTTAAGCATGTGACCATTATGTACATCCAGCATAATTCCTTATAGGGGCATTCTTCGGGAAGTCACAAAAGATGACGAACTTTATCCCCCCCCCCCACCGCGACAATACAACGCAATCTCGTTAAGTGGAAACATTATTTTTTGGTTAAGGTTTTGTCCAACCTAACCAAAAAGTACTGTCTCCGCTTTCGTTAGATTGGTTTTTTGTCAGGATAAAAATAAAGTTTTTTTTTGGCGTCACATGATGTTCTTCCGAAGATGACCCAAAATCACACAGATAGTCACTCCGTCGTAGCACGCATGCCTACTAGCAGAAAGATACAAGGGTACGCATTTATTGATTCAGCAAAATCGGTTGTGCATGTGAAAAATGTACTCTCTGAACTAATAAAAGTTTTATGCTACAAAGTAACGATTTTTGCCACTTGCACAAAATATCTTGAGAAATTAGTATGTTTTTTTGAAATACAAATAATTGTTTGAACTTATAAACTTTTTATTTCATGCAAATTCTAAACTGCTTTTTTCGCTGTAATTGTTCAGTTACGTGGCATGGTTTTCAGATTTGAGTAAAATGTATAATTACGGTATGTTTAATGACTTACTTGTGTCATCTTTTCTCTGTTCATTTTGGGTTGAGTGGGGCCTCTGTCATAGGACGGTATCTCTTCTGGTCTAACACGCACTTCGTTGTAGAATGTGTGATGCCAGATCTTCTCCATATCATCCAGTTGGTGACGATACCGTGTTCGATGGGGTACTTTAGGGTGAGGATATCTCTCTTGCTCTGGGCCTCGTCACCTACGTAGCTGTCTTTTTTGTGTTTGACCCATACCAACCATGACACCCTAATTATACAATAGAATATTTAAGAACTGTTAGGATACTTAAATGACATACGCGTCCAAGTATTTAGAGGCGCGTATCGTGATCCTATGAGATCAATTTGTTTATGGTTCATTTAGATACCTCATAAAGAATAATTTAAAATATTTAAGTTGAAATCGAATTGTGCGCGTTGATGTTATGAGCAGGGGCGTAAGTAGATCTCCAGCCCAAGGGTGGGAAGAACCTATATATGCCCCTTTTGTTTTTTCCCTGCCTTCAAAACTTCTTCCCAAGTTTCCCAACTTCGCCCACCCTTTTTGGCGGACAGAAGAATGGAAAATTAAGAATATTGAAGGGGCAGGGGCGAAGTATGGAGAGGCTTGGTATCACGAATTCGAGCTGTTCCATACGAATACACAATGGAACGCAAAATAGTTTATTCTCATCCCCCCACGGTGATATAGCCCTTCCCCAAAATCGGACACACATTTTTTCCTTTTCGTTAGTGCCAGAAAAACAAAATAAAAAATTTGAAGTGGTCGCGGAAAAGGAGTATTTGAGAAAATCTCTACAATCATGATGACTGATAAATAATAATAAAGTGCCTTATTTTTAGATTTTTAGAAACACCACAAAATCATTAAATTTCCTCAACGAATTATATGAACAAAGGCAAATGTTGGCTGCGTAACCAATAGTACCCGCACGTGAAAGGTCTTTTGAATTATATGTTATATTTAATAACATACTTTTAATAATAGTTTACATGTATTTACATAAATGATAAGAATGCAAAGGGGAATGACCCCCCGTTCCCATATGTTGTCCACCACACCCATTGGCACTTGCATAAATGAGAATTTCGCCTATTCTAGTGTTAGAAGTAAAAAAAAATCACTTCATACAAAATTATTAATAATCATTTTTAAAAATGTATAATTATATGTTTTTTTGTATTGTTTTAATTTAACAAAAAATAATAAATAGGTGTAAATAGTTGTGTAAATTACCGCTGATTGCGTGTGTCTGCCACAATTGATGGAAAGACACCCTGGCGCATCATCCCAGCGAAACCGCCTTGCAACATACCAGAGCCATTGTCTACGACCAATGCGGCAACGTCTTCGTCACACATTTTGTTTTGTGATGTGGTGCTTTACTACCTTAAAACAATCGTAACAAGACCTAAAAAGAAAGAAAACACCAACTTTTATGCAAATTTATTCATTTGAAAAAAGTTCTACAATGAACATTGGACGTATTGATGTTAATTAAAGGTCCATGGCCCGATCGCTAATAGCCTCGTCCCCAGAAGCCCAGATTTTACCGGAAGTGGTCAACATTTTGGTATCAGAAGAAAGCTACTATTTTTCTCATTTACCCTGTGAAATCTTAGGGCCAAAGGATGTTTGGTTTGGAAGTAATGAGCGAAAATGTACCCCAATTTGGTCGACCAATATTAATTTTACACAGTACTCTATGGGGCTTACGAAATCACGGTTTCTGCTCTCACATGAAAACGCATTGAAATAAGGGCGCGAAACTTTACAGGTGGGGTTTTTGGGTGAAGGCCAATCTATCAAGATGAAAACTCCATATCCTTAAATCGGGCCACCCCCCTTTAATTAAAAGAGATTGCGGTCCTATCAAGTATCATAAGCTATCATATTTTTTTGTTAACAAAGCTTATTGGATATGTAAATAAACAAAGAAATAAATAGTAAGTTTTTTAAAAATATGAACTGATAACAATGATAGAAGTAGTAGTTAAAATATAATCACACGTTGAGAGAAATAGCATTACAAGTGATGGTATGTCCTAACACACTAATATTTCTAAAAATAGACTGCAGGGTTGACCTACCAGGGAGTCTGCACAAGGCTTACATTATGGGCTAGGAATTTGCCCCTGACTGTAAGTAGCCGCTACCATTTTTGGAAGGGAATGTTGCCCGGGTTACGATGCTAGTCACGTGCTGTCAAGCCTCAAAGCCTTGGCTTTAATTGGCTCAACCATTTCATAAATATTAAATAATGTGATTGGGAAAATAAATTAATGAACTTAGGATCGGAACTTTTGCAAGGAGTTTTCTGACACTTTGTAATACTGAGACTTTCGTTGATAATCTTGGATAATCTTAAGGTTTCAAATTTGTAATGTATTTTGATCGCTACTTGGGTTATTAAAGAAGAACACAAATACAAATTGTCAAAATAAATTTGGTATTCAAAATGGGAGCCACGCGAATCAGCTGTTACTGGTAGTTTTATAGTATGTCACATATTGGTTGTGTGATATACGTTTACGTTTCATGGCTTAAAATGCAGTAGATTAGACAAGCCCTTAGTGCGAATTCCAAAGTAATAGTTTACAAAACATTCCTGAAATGCATTTGTGAAGGTGGGTGACCCGATCATGGTACGATTATCACCAAAAACATCCGATTACAATTTTTAGGTATATACATCGGTCCGTCCGTTTGGTAGAAGCCAAAATATGTACCAAATTGGCCCATAGAACAGTATGTGTTAAAGACACTATCAGTGATTCACCCGAAAGAGTCAAAATATTTGAAATTTGCAGAAATAGCTAACAGTTGAAGGATAAGTCTGCATAATTACTTTTTCCAACTGAAGAATTGTCAGAAAAGGATGAAAACGGCAGTGTTCAACGATATGAATCTCCATTCAATTACGTGTTGTTGTAAGTGTCCGTACGGATAGTAATGACTAAAATATCCGATTTTGTCCTTATTAGGTTGCTTCTGGTCTTATCATTTGCAGGGTATGTTAGGGTACCTGTACTTGTTACAAAACATGCACAAATCTGATTTTTGATGATTTTTTCGATTTTCTGATTTATCAAATCACCGATGTTGTCGACCACATTTAAAGAAGTTTTTGTTAATAACATCAAAAGGAAATGTTTCCTGTGCTTTAAATTTCACTGGGGTAATGAAAAAATATTAATTTTCTTCTGATACCAAATTCTCAAGTTTGATGGAGCAAGTCGGAGAATGAGATTTTCAAGATGTATTAAAAATAATTACCACTCTGCTCTTGTAAGTATTATTTATATTACCATGTTATGTAGTTATAATTATGAATAAATTATATAGAAGTTGTCATTTGCATATTGCAAATAGTAAAATAATGTGCCTACGGTACACACAAAGATCACGGGGTCCGATGTGCAATGCAAACTATGCATTTGAACAATTTAATGTATCTGCTAAAATTATATTCATTCAGAAATTGACTGACCTTTGACAATTGTAACATAGCATTATTGCATAAATTGATTCATCTATGCTATGCCAAAAGTTATCCAAATTTGGATATTGCAAGGCACGTGTGCCAACCCAGGGTGCCAACGGCTTGTTACCTCCGGCAAAAGACTCGAGTCTACACAGCTAGCACAGCTTATAGTGTATCCATTAAGAAATGGGACAGACCCATCAGTAGCTATCAGTGTCATATTATCGCACATACCGGGCGGGGTTCAGATGAAGGTTGCTCGAGCAATCAAATGATAGTAGCAGTGATCATTTTTTATTAGAAATAGTTCAGCATATAGAATCAAAAGGGAGCATTTTATGGAAGTATTTCACTTGATTTAAATTGATTTTAATTGAATTTGATCTCAGATTTGACACAGATAGAAATTGCTACGTTTTGAAAGTAAGAAATATTTCTACGAAAAAATACAACTGGATCAATATTAATAATAATCAATACAACTGGATCAATAGTCACAATTTGGCTGTTGTAAACTCTTAGACCTTGCGCATTGTTTTACAATTTGTAATTGCATAAACTCTTGTGGCGTGTTCCGAAATATCAAAGTATAAACTTAATTGTGATCAGGGACAATCGTTTTCAGAATTTTAAAGTCTAATCTACATTAGAATTCAAATCTAATCAAGTGGTATTCAAATTTAAGTATCATGAGATTTAAGTATCATTTTTTTTTTTCAAATCGAAAAAAGAGACTATATAGTCTCATATCACTATCCTCTAAGATTTTAAATTTTTGGAAAGAATCCATGAGAGTACTGATATGTATAACTACCGGCCATGTCTGGTAAAAGGCCTTCATTACTCCAATAGTATTAATAAAACTGGCAAACAACCAAATATCTTTCATTAATGCTCGCTGGTAGCTCAAATGAAATGAAAGATAAGCAAGCAATAACGGGGAAAAGCCACGAAGATATAAAGCTAATAACAAAGTAAGTAGATTCATTGACTTACCGATTTCGTCCAGCGGGGAATTATTCCTCCTCGACTGATAGTCACTCAAAGTGTAGGACAGACTAGCTAGTGAACCCAACATTTTATACCACCTAGAATTGGCTCATTGATCGCAAACTTCTCCCCCGATCTCCAAACTTGGTTACAAACTTACCGTAATCCATAATCAGCTACACCAGGCTGTCCTGATTGGACCAAAGAAATGACCATGCTCCAAATAAGTGTGGTTAATGAGATGCAACCTCGTTGTAGTCGAGATTTCCAGGAAATCCAGAACAACAGCCAATGAGAAGACGCTAGCTATACAAGGCGGTGGGGCCTCCTCTTACCACCCTAATAAGGAGTTCCAATGAGTATCATATCATTTTATTGAACGTTGTACTACAAGCCGTCCATCAGTAGTTGTTTGACAGTAGTGACTCGATTTCTTCATGTTATTTGGAATGCCCGTTTTGCGCATGCATGGTTATGAAGTTGTGGGCCTGCCCACCCATGCAAACTTTAGTAGGGGTGGGTCGAGCAAACTGACCCGCTGTGTCAATGACACATTGATTGACAACGACATTGGCCTGCCTGCTGGATTTATATTTAGAAATATCTCCACAAGTTCAAGGGAAGGCTCGGTAGAGATGTTAAAATAATATAAACAAACACTTAAAAAAAAACACTCTTACATCACAAAAAATATCCAGGACCCAGATATAGATTTATTAGCAAATTTGAAGATTATTTTGCTGCATCAAAGGTATCATTACCTGTTCAATGTTTGTTTTCTTTTTGTACTATACTGTTACCGTGATTAAATCTGACCGCGAATAAATTAAATTTATGTTAACCTGACGATTACCGATTTGTTCACTGGTAGAAAAGCTAACCTAAATACTTATTATGAGTTGCTCTCGTCTTTCTTTCAAATAAATCCTTTTATAGGTTCATCCTGAGATATTTTTAAAATTTCCTTAAAGTTCTAGTTTTCAGAACATAGTTACCGTAATCCTACCGTTTTTTTAGTCTGAGAAAGCCACAAAACATTTCTTGAAATAAATATCGCATGAATTTAGCTTCGTAAAGTGATTGGCATGATAGAGCTCATCTAAAAAAAAGTGCGATTTATTTTTGAGATTGGGTTGAACATGTTGAGTCTGGTACTGCAAAAAAATCTTGTTTAAAATTCCAAGTTTATGGTGACAGGAGTCGTGTTTAGCTTTCAATGCCTGAATGAATGGAGGAATAAACCGTAATGGCTCTAACTACATGTAATAACATGCACTAATTCAAAGTTAAGACAACAACAACAATGATACGTTTATGGCAAGGTAAATGTTCAACAAATCGAAAAATCTGATTTTTCGACGAGAATCTTGGATTCTCGGCGACAATCCAGGTGGATTACAAGGGTATACTGAAGAATATTAATACCAAAATAAACTGTACAAAGATTATCCTCGATGCCCAAATGATACTCGACGACAACAAATTCTTTACGTTCAGAAATAAACTACATACTATTATAAGAAATCCAAACGATGTTTTTTCTTTTAAAAAAATTAACAACAATAGGAAATATGAAACAAAACGTGGAAAGCTATAAATAAGCTGCCAAAGACAACCCCTTCCGAAGCAATTCAAATCCCAATCAGGACAAACTACCACTGATCCAAAAAGTATCGCTGATGAGGTTAATGAATTCTTTGTAAATGTTGGGCCTGACCTGGCTTCAAAATCAATAGTACCGGTCAAAACTTTTATGATTGTTTGAAAGATCCTATTGACAGTTCTATGTTCATGAAACCAATTGTGGAGACAGAGATTATAAATGTCATAAATAAATTCGATCAGAATAAGAGTGCAGATCATGATGATATTGGGAGCCTTGTTGTCAAAAAAGTGGCCAATGATATTGCTGTACCTCTCACAATAATATTCACTTAATCTTTTTCTACTGGTATAGTGCCTGACAATCTCAAAATTGCTAAAGTTATACCTATATACAAACAAGATGATTCTGAAGAATTTTCAAATTATAGACCAGTGTCTATTAACTTCTTCCATGTTTCTCAAAAATCCTTGAACGGTTGGTAATTAATAGGGGCATTAATTATATTGATGCGCATGATATTCTCAATAAGCAGCAATATGGTTTCAGAGCTATAACCATTCAACATATATACAACGTGAATAAAAAAAAATGTGCAATGATTGCAGATGATCTTGACCTTGATAAAATCACTGAATCATAGCTTTGTTGTTGTTTTAATAAAGCCAATCTAATATACTTCCATGTGTTAAAAAATGAAAGAAATCGACTGAAAAATAAGTCAGATATGACAAATTTTGTAAGCACACCTCTTTTTCCTCCATTCCAATGGGATGCAAGATATTGCGTTAATGTGCGATATACGGGGTATAGCATTATGAATATGAAAGTAATGATGCCCCTTGCTATCTTGTTTAATTGATTTATGAATACCCATTATTGATCCTCAAAAGGAATTAAATGCTCACACACAATCTCTGCTTTACGCAGACGATAGTGCTCTTTTGGTATCTGATAAAAATCGAAATTATGTTGCGAACAAACTTAGCAAAGAATTAGATTCATGTAGACAATGGCTTGTTGATAATAAGCTTTCATTACACTTGGGTAAAACAGAATGCATCTTGTTTGGTTCTAAAAGGCAACTCAATAAGATTAATGACTATGATGGTTCTGAAATTAAAGCTGCCAAGTCGGTCAAATACTTGGGTATAACCCTTGATGAAGTTAAATCATGTTTTTAAAATTTTTCATGGTGCAGCTCCAGACTATCTAAATACACACTTTGTTCGGTCTTCATCAGTTCACAATTACAGTACCAGGAGCTACCAGGGGTAGTCCTTTTAATTTTGTTGTTCGTAAAGTCAAAAGTCAGGCTAGCCACACATTTTTCTTTACTGCTATACGACATTGGAACTTTTTGCCTAATTCCATTAAAGAGCAAATAAGTTTTAAGCAGTTCAAAATCTCAGTCAAAAAACATCTTGTTGAGCAAAGTTTAAGTTTAGTTCAGGTTTAGATGGTTTTAATACCTGCCTCTGTGTCTGCTGCCCCCAGATTTTGATTTTTGCTTAAGGACCCCAATGGAATTAAGCTTTTTTATTAAAAGCTTTTTGGGCTATCCTTGGTACTTATGGTTTTTGCTCTATAAACCCACCTTTTACAGTTTCCTTTCCAGTTATGTGTATACAGTGTTTTAAGCTGTCATTTATTATGTTCAATAATTATGTATATTAACTTTTGCTAATTTCTCATATTTTTATGTATATTGTCTTGAGTACTGAATAAAATGAAATGAAATGAAATAATTTATCCTGATGTGTAAATGAAAAAGGTTCTCAACACTACTACTGTAATCCAGGTATAGATACAAGCTATGCGGGAAGCTATGCCAATATGGGTCTAAGCTCTTAGCAATATCCTAAACAATGGAAAGTTCTTGTTCTCTTGCTCTGCAACAGGTGAATTGCTGTTTGGATTTGTCATATCACTTGACACATTCGTATAAGTAGATTCTTTGATTAATCCGATTAATTCGATTGTAATGTGTCTCACCGTTTGAACTGAACGTGTATTTTATGCACTCAAATACAGTAAACATTAAAGGCTGACTCCGAGATTTTCAGAGGATTTTCTAACAGATCATGTTTTTGCATGTACTTAATGATTTTCCACATCACTGTTCGAAATAGCTAAGCTCAAATCGATGTTCTTCATATAGAAAATTGCAACTTTGTTATAAAATACCGGATAATTTATTACGCAACACAAAGTTGGCTATTTTTAATTTATATACAAAAATGTATTTCAAAATCACTAGTCTGCCTCTAAAATTGTCTTTGTTACTGCATTTCTTAAGCAATAGGGTAGAAACATCTATATGACCATCAACACAGTGTGCGCAATTTACGTTGATATGTCAAACACATAGTTAAAACCATGTTAACGCGTAATATTGTTTCATCATGGTTAGGCAACTCATTTAGTCATACTTTTGTCAAAACTGCTTCTCGTTTTTGACCATACATGTATACAAAAACATATAAACAATAACGGAAAACAACTATTTAGACCTCAGAAAATAACGATTATATTATTGCGGAGCATAATTACAGATACGTTTCAGAAGAAACTGCGAATAGGATGAAGCAAATCAGTGCGTGAGATTTTTTGGGTATTTTTTTCGCTTATGTCAAAATTAACATTAATATTTTTCACACATTTACATACAATGGTCCACCGTACCAGACAATTCGACAATTTTATCGATGTAACAAAGTCTCCTAAATTTAATTGCTTTCAACGCGCATGATTTAATAACTGATACTAGAAACTGCAAGGATATAAAAATATATTGTTAAACACAACTGATATAATTATGCTAGAGTTGTTTAATCAAATCGCGACATCAAGTCGACTTATATTGTCACTATAATTTCAATAAGAATAGGCCATATAGATAAGGAATTAAAATAAGCAAATTAAACATTTGTAACATATTTTTTTACAGAGGAAAAACACTTATTCAAATCACATCAGAATAATATAAGATACATTAAAACAATTCTACAGCACATTCAAAATACAGGTTATCTTCCCAAGGTTTCCTATTTTGGTGACATTTATGAAGTTAAAAAGTATTTCTTAAGAGCTTTCAAAATCTTTTTAAAGCGCACAGGGTTCAAGCGTTCTCACTCATTTTTATTTTATAAATATGGAAACAACGTCGCCAAAAATTGAGAGCTGTCAAATTTAAAAGTCCTTATTTTGTATCAGATACAGTGCTTTGGTATAGATACTCAAATACTCAGATACTCAAAAGACTATACTATAGATACTCAAAGACTATACTATACTATAGCTATAGAAAGAAGATACTCAAAGAAGATACTATACTATAGATATAGAAAGACTATACTATAGATACTATAGATACTAAAAATACACTCAATTGACTTTAATTTGGCTAGAAAAATGTATCAAAAGTAAAAACAAAAAGTGATTTTGATTTTACATTATAAGGTAAAACATAGGCTGAATTTGTGTACCAAAAAATAATCCTCAATCTAATCCCTTCAGATGGGGATATTTTTTATGGGAAGCTTTGCATCAATGCAAAAAATCATGGCCTTCTATTTTTTAGGGACACCTTAGATGTGAAATCTTTCATTGCACCTTCTAAAGGGACATTTCGTGATCTACATCCTCGTCCCCCGATTACCTAAAACTAAAAAAAGTTGAGGTCATCTGAACCGTTGGCCTAAGTAGAGTATGTGTGCCTAAATTTGCGTGCAAATCTACTCTTGAAGAAATTCGTATTTTTTTTATTTTGTATTTTTTGTCCGATTCCAATTTCGGTTCTTTCCGTGATTCCGGAAGTGCCCGAAAATTGCTGCGACTTTCTCCGATACGATTCGGAAAATTTTCTCGCAAAATTAAAATTTTGTTGCAAAAATCATGAACTATTTTTGCAAAACTCTGCTTTATTTTGCGGCAAAACTATAAATATTCTTGCAAAACTGTAATATATTTTTGCAAAACTCTGAAATATTTTTGCAAAACTCTGAAATATTTTTGCAAAACTCTGAAATATTTTTGCAAAACTCTGAAATATTTTTGCAAAACTTTAAAATATATTTGCAAAACTCTGAAATATTTTTGCAAAACTCTGAAATATTTTTGCAAAACTCTGAAATATTTTTGCAAAACTCTGAAATATTTTTGCAAAACTCTGAAATATTTTTGCAAAACTATAAAATATGTTTGCAAAACTATAAAATATTGTTGCAAATATTTTTCCAAAACTACAATTTTTTTTGCAAAAGTAGAAATACATGCGCAAAATTAAAATTTTTCATGCAAAATTGGCGTCCGTGGGACACCGTAGTAAGATTTGTTTTTGACAACGGTCAATAAGATTATTAACGGAAACTTTAATGTCATCTTTGGAATTTAATATATCAATCATCACAGCAAAACGTGTTGAAAAAAATATGTTTTTAACCGACATTATGTTTTAACAGAAATATGGCTTGCTGACAACGATACTGTGGTTCGTTCGTTCTTTTGTCTATCGGTGATGAAGATGACCATGACAATTATAAGAAGATGACGAAGTTTTGTGGGTGCGCATGTGGCTGATGAGACCAATTTGGGCATGGAAAAGTCTGTGATACACAGGACATTCGATGGAAGGAGTGCTGCCCGATGCTATGGAGTTAATTCTATATAGACTTGCGCTTCTGCCTTTTATAACTATATTACGACTGATTTTTATTAGATTTTTCAGTCAGAGTTGACTAGAAAACAGTGTAAAATCATATTTGACGAGGCATATTAAGAGTGTAACATGGCGTTTGAGTGTAACATGGCGTTTGTACACTGTCCAAGTTTCACAACTATAAAGGAGGGATGGCAAGACAATAGCCTGGTAGACCATTAGTTTGATGTCCCATCTGATTCCTGACCATTCCCAGACCTTTACCAGCAGGCGGTCAAAATTAAAGCAGCGCTGGCTTTTGCAATCCTGTTATTGATTTCATCACCAATGAGCACATCATGGGAATGGTGCTTCCCAAGTATGTGAACTTGTCAACTGCTTTTATCTTCTGATCTTTAACAGTGATAGATGGTTTCACGTATGACTTCCCAGGAGCAGGTTGGTACATGACTTCAGTCTTCGTTGTGCTGATGATGGTCAAGCCAAAGTTGTCACGGGCAGATGAAAACAGGTCTATTCTGTGCTGCATGTCACTATGTGTGCCAGCAGATAGGGCACTGGCATCAGCAAACAAGATGCCACTGGCTGTTTCTTCCACTACTTTGGTTTAAAGACACTATCAGTGATTTGCTAAATCAGCAAATCGAAAAAAATCATCAAAAATCAGATTTTAGCATGTACGTAACAAGTACAGGTATCCTAACATACCCTGCAAATGATAAGACCGGAAGCAACCTAATAAGGACAGAATCGGAGATTTTAGTCATTACTGTCCGAACGGACACTTACTACAACACGTAATTGAATGGAGAATCGTATCTTGGAACACTATCGTTTTCTTCCTTTTCTTTCAATTCTACAGCTGGAAAAGGTAACTTATGAGAATTCTACAGACACATCCTTCACTTTGAAGCCATTCCTGCAAATTTCAAATATTTTTCAAATCACTGATAGTGTCTTTAAGCCTGAAGCCGTCTCAGATTGAACAGTTTGCCATCATAACGATAGTTAATACTAATCCCAGGACAGTCGTTGCAGAATGCATCTTGAAGCATGACACTGAACATGACGCTGAAGGGGACCGGTGCTAGAACACATCCTTGCTTTACTCCATTTGTTACAAGGAATTTGTCAGAAGACTCAAGATGGTCCTGAACACTCGCCAGCATACCGTCGTGGAACTGAAGCACCATGAATTTATCTGGGCATCCAAAGTTGGCCATAATTTTCCAAAGGCTCTCACGGCTGACCGAATCGAACGCCTTGGTTAAGTCAATGAAAGACAGGTAGAGGTCGGAATTTTGTTCCTGACACTTCTCTTAGAGCTGACGTCTTGGAACTTCTCTTGGAGTCTGTCATCAGTGACGTACCCAAAACAGATAAACTCCTCGTTCTGAGCGACTTCAACGCTATAGTTGGTTCTGATCATCAGTCATGGAATGTAGTTACTGGACCACATGGTTGGGTAAATGCAACAGCAATGGACTTCTACTACCTGTGCCGAACATGACCTACTCATAACCAACACAGTCTTCAAACTTCTAAAGCGCAAGAAAACATCTTAAGATGCAGTGCACCCACGTTCTAAACACTGGCACCTGGTTGATTATGTTATTGTCAGGATGGCCGTTAGGTACGACGTTCGTATGACAAAGGCTATGTCTGAGGCTGAGTGCTGGACTGAGACTGCTAGACTTATTTTGTCTAAGCTCAACATCCTCATGGCAAGAAAACTTAAAACGCATTTATGTCTCAGGTTTGACGAATGAAGGTGTCTGCCGCCAGTACTTTGCTGACACCCTGGACCATCGTCTGGAAACCTTGTGTCATGATTCTGAAATGTTGAAGATGACTGGGCATCTCTCAGATAATGAGACAGTCCCGTGACAACCACAGAAGAATATACCTGTTATCAATTGCTGGAAAGATCCTGGCTAGAACCCTTCTCAATCGCCTTGTTGATCACTTGGATCAAGGTCTTCTTCCAGGGAGTCAATGTCACTTCAGAAAGGATCGTGGAACCATTGACATGGTAGATCGAGAGTGTATCCCGCCCGGTTATGACTTTATATATATAGCGTGTTATTAGATGAACTATGTCCAATAACTACTAGGGAACGTGTAGTTAAGTCAAGGCTTCCATGGTACAATGATGAGATTCACCATGAAAGACATGAGAGAAGACGCTTAGAACGCAAATGGCGTAAAAGGCGTTCTGATGATGATTACAGTGCGTTTGCTGATCAGAAGGAAAAAAGTTTCTAAACTCATTGTTGAAGCCAAACAAAAATACTTTACTGATAAGGTCATCAGTGCTAGTAGTAAAGACACTCTTAAAACTCTGAATGGCCTGCTAAGTAAATCCACAAGACCACTACCAGATGCAGTTACAGATACCGAATTTGCAAATGATTTTCTGACACCCTTTTGTTGAAATGGTTAAAAACATTCGATCAAAACTGGTTTCTAACACTACCACTGACTACTTATAAGTCAATGTATTGAACCGGTTATCCAAACATCTGGTCAGGTTAATATATGTATGTCATGTTTCAAACCTCTTACCTATATTGATGTTGGTAAAATCATTGGTCAGTTGTCAAGTAAAACATTTTCTTTAGATACCATTCCTTCCGAAACCCTTCGTGGCTTTTAAAACAAAATCTAGAATGTGTGCTTCCACTCATTACCAGAATTGTCAATTAATCCCTTTTATCTGGTGTATTAACAATCCAATGTCTGAGCAGCATATCATGAATGTTTCTGTCCCACAAGGATCCATTGTTGGTCCACAGGGTTTTATAATGTATACCCATCGGTCCCATCCTATTGGTGACATCACTAGGAAGTATACTAAAGTAATATCCAATTCCATTCATAATGCTGGTGATACGCAACCTTCTGTGAATTTGATCCCAAAGTTGCTGGTGACTGTGATTGTGAAAGTAGTCTTTGTAGACTCTCCATGGATACCACCAGACTTATGGTTCCTCGCAGGCTGGTGACAAATCTTTCCAATCCATGGGACATAAATGTTGGAACCAGCTCCTGGTCGGTGTCCGTCGCTGTCTTCAAAAGTGAACTCAAAACGCATTTATTTCACTAACTGCATTTATTGTTATTTGGTATATATACTGTTGCTTTCTCTTATTGTACTCCTGCCTGCATTTCACGTGCTTGTCATGCTTGTAGATTGAATTTAGTTTTCATTTGTTTTTTATTTATTTTTTTTAATGAGGCGCTGTGTTTTTCTGTAGATGGCCATATCAAATGCTTTGTAATAATACAAATGACACCCAAAGACTATGAGACAACACATATTAATCCATTTCACCTTTTAATCATTGCAGCTACCCATTCTATATTTCTAAGAACCAATCCAAAATGCAATGGTCTGCTCAATATTGACTTTCAGACGAAAAATTTGGGCAAAATCATAAATGCGAAGGCCGCCCCTTCATAGAGTATACAGAACCATCTAATATAATAACAGTGCATCTGCATATTGAGATAAATGGTACTCGATATTACCAGTCTATTACCTATCTGAATACCTCGAAATTATTAAACAAATAGGGCTCACTCAAGCCATTGCCCTGTCTGAAAACCACATATTGCCCAATAAAATACTCAGATAAAGAATCCATTCTCCGACGACAGAAGCCGGAGCATTAATTGCAAAAACACTAATTTCCACGTTGCATGTATGGAAAAACCATAGTTACAATTAATTTTTACACTCTTTCTAACATAAAAATGATGGGAGAACCGAATCAAATCTTTCTGACAGTCAATTAACAAAAAACATACCAGGGAACATTCATTATGTTCTGTAGTATTTAAAATAAAATCATATACGATAAAAAAAACCCCTATTTTGTATTGGGAGGCAATGTCTTATCAGATGTACATTCCACATCAATTGTATGAAACATTCATTACAGAGAGAGTTTGCATTGTTTTAAATTGACGAGGCCGATCCCTTTAGATTAGAGTGATCTATCATGTCTGTGATAAAGAAAGATGTGACCATGTTTAGATGAGGACCATCATTATACTAACACAAATAAAAAATCTTATCCAAACCCATCAGACCCAGGAGAGTTTATCGTTTGTAATAGGGTCTTCTAGTGAATCACATTGAGCATCGGATAATGCCTCACATCTTTGAAAAATAGATTTACATCAATATTGTAGTAATTCTTAACATGCACATAGTTTTCTGGTAGTACGTCTGGGCCTTGCCCAAAAAGCTGAATGATTAAGTCTAGTGTTATCATCTGTCACAATATTAACAATGTTTTTGAAATGATTTTGCATATATTCAGAAAATATTTAAAGGGTTCCTTGGCCATGCTCCGTTCAATCGTTTTTTTAAGGACCCCTGTTATTTTAGATTTACAAAGGGTCATGAGCTCGGTTGTTTTGTTGTAAGGACATTCATTAGAGCAGAGTAAGAAATTGTTTGGGCCCTATTTTCCATAAGGATCATTTAAAATAAGAGTGATTTTTAATACTAAAATTATTTGTCTATCTCTTGGGTTCATATGGACCTTAACCACCATGCTACCCAAGACTAGATCATAACTGTACAGCCGGTAGCAATAGTAGCATCTTTGAGTTAAAGGTGAAACGAGAGAGTTTGAGGGAGGTACCCAATATTGTGTCAAAAGTAATTCATGTAGATTAGGACACTCAATAGATTTTCTTAACGTGTATTTGGCTACAGAAATGTCTTAAAAGAGGAAAAAAGGCGATTGTGATTTGCTTATATTCACTAAAAACAATCGGTTGAATTTCGTATTTGATCCTTATACGAAATTAGAAGTTCTCAATTTTGTACCAGAAACATTGTCCTCAGCTTAATCTTTCAGATGGGGATATTTGATGAATCTTTAATCAGGGCAAAAATCAGTACTTGCGATTTTGTCTAGTGGACACCTGATATGCGAAATCTCTTGCACTTAACTTCGATAAAGTCACAAAAAAATTCCAATCTATTAGATTATTAGTATTGTGTGGCCGCCACGTTAGTAAACTAACGCGTATTAGGATTTTGACATACGCCATGAATCTATCATTGAAGTTATGCAGTCAGGATTGTTATCCTATATCAAAATCCCATTCCACCAATCATAAACATGAAGAGTTATCGAAAAAAAATCATCAACGCCATTAAAATATTGATAAAATAACAGATCCAACGTACTCCTACCACAGGCAATTTATCAACATGACTAAATAATCAAAGTTCAAAAGCCAAATTGATTCCAATTAAATGGGAATTGTTTATTTGAGTAAAATGAAATACGTCTTATCTAAAATCCAGCAAATCGAAAAAAAAAAATCATCAAAAATCAGATTTTGAATGTATGTAAGAAGTACAGTATCCTAAATACCTGCAAATGATTAAGACCAGAAGCAACCTAATAAGGACAGAATCAGAGGTTTTAGTCATTACTTCCGAACGGGACACTTACTACAAACACGTAATTGAATGGAGAATCGTATCTTGGAACGCTGCCGGTTTTTCCTTATTTCTGTCAATTCTACAGCTGGAAAGTTAACTTATGAGGATCCACAGATATCCTTCAACTTGAGCTGTTCCTGCAATTTCAAATATTTTTCAAATCACTGATAGTGTCTTACTAAGCATCTGCTATAAACATTCCCGTTTAAATCACCTAATGCGTTGGTATAAACATAGTTCATAAAGCTTAATATCAATTTTAAAAAAAAAAAAAATAAGTTAATCAAAAATTTCGACAAGCATGATTTGATTTGATTGTTTAAAAATTTGTTAAACACAGAGAATAAAATTTTCTGTTATTCCTAAACAAATATAGGGCTACATTTGGATTGTTTTTTAAAATAAAACATACTGTTTTAGCGTAATGAAATATTCCGACTGAGGGGAAGTTTTACAGCATATTTGAGTTTGCTTTATTTTAGGACAAACAAGTAAATAGAAAACCAAACTTGACTGTTGTCATAATCGGTCCTATGCTTGGGTTTTTCGTCGTGCACGACGGAAAACAATGAATCATCATTTTAATCCATATAGACGTTTTAAGCTTATTCACTTCAGGTGTGATTTAATCATTAGTCGCTATAGCCATTCTAAATATGAAAACAGTTAAATGGAGTACATTTTTTTCTGGAAATGGCTCCAATCTCTTTCTAGCAAAGTTTTAAGAACTTGTCGATATTTGTTTTTCAACTAAGTTAGACTACCAATTATTACAAGATAAATAAATTACAAGATAAGTAGAACAATTATTGTTCTGCATTATTTAACAGAAATGAGATCACGACTAACTGATCCTCTCCGTTATAACACTTTCCGTATTCCAAACATTGGAGTATTCTAACATAGAAACATCTGCTCTCATAATATAAAGTTTTTGCCATTTGCCAAACTACTCCCCTCAATTTCTTTCCCCCATATCAGTGGGGTCGTTTCGATAGTCCGATGGAGCAATTTCATGGTGGTTTGCTCAAGTATCCCTAAGGTTCAGTTTTTCTCTCTCTTTTTTTTTCTTCTGTAAACGCATTTTCCGCATTTTGCTTTTCTTAATCCTCTAACCGTTTTCGAAATAGGGTTTGCTATCCAACTATTGAAAAGGATTCCACCATTTCGAAAATTGGGAAAGGGTTGCTATTTCCGAATTGGTAAAAAGGGTCCGCGTTTTCTGAAGATGAAATACTATTTGATACTAAACTTAAAAAAATAAAAATAAGTTCGCTTTTCCGAATAAGCTAAAGAGTTCACTATTCCCAACCCGACTCCCGCTTTCTCTTCAATACTCCGAATTTGAGAAGACTAGCTATTCAAATTTAATGAAACAATTAATTTGAAGCAGACAATTAGTCAAGTTTTAAATTTTGGGTTAGTTAGTTTTAGGGATGAAAACACAAAATTCAGAAATAACGAACTTCTATTGACATTCGGAGAGACGTGGTAATTTGGTTTTTGGAATAGCGAACATTTTCAAATTTGGAAGCAATCCTTTTTAAAGTGGCACTTCGTGATTCCAGCACCCTGTTTTTATTCGTGTTCACTAGGATATCCTTTAGAAAGCGATTCATACAGTTTTGGCGTTGCCTCCCGATCTTGTCGGTTTTGTGTTATGAGCAATTGCTTATTTCTTACGGTCCCATAGGCCACCTGTGCTGTAATTTCTGCCCGTTTACGACAGAAAAACAAAATTGTGAATTTCTTAACAGATACGACCGATTTGCACGAAGATTAGTACACGTGGATTACTAAGGCTAACGCTTACCAAGATGATCTAAAAGCTCACCTTTTTGAGGTAAGTCGGGACCGAGGTTGTGATCACAAAATGCCCATATTAAAAAAATTTGAATTGCGACCCTTTTAAAGATCGGAATAGTGAATCCTTTTAAATATCCTGAGCTACTTGTACCGTACGTTTCATCATTCATTTTTCAGGAGAGAACAAAGTCTTATTTCGTCACCTATTTATTACATGGCGCTGCATGCACCAAATCGGGATAACTTTATCAGACTGGTAACTTCCCCCACATTCTATGTTTCTTACTCGGCAGTTTTACTCTTGCTATGTAGCAAATACTGCCGCGCATGCCGAAGTAAGTCCAATTTTTTCCATCGAAGATGGTATAACTTTAGAGTGGGCTAAAAGCCACAACATTGCATGTTACCCTATCATATTGAAGCAAGCAAATGATTGGCAGAATATCAGTCATGCACAGAGTTGGGTTGTTGTCTCAAGTAACAGTACAGAGTCCTCTGGTTCCCAATATTTTAAGATTAAGAACATGGTATATGCCTACTAGGAATTAATTTACCATTTCCTAACCATCTTAGAAAACAAAACTTTTATTGGATGACAGCCACCCATCACAGTGGATTAACTTCTCAGTTCAATTGACATGTCATGGATGATATGACCGTGGTCTTGAGAGTACCAGTATGTGTGACAGCCCAGTAACCACAGCGTTGTTTTAAAACCTGTTTTCCTGTAAGTTTGAATTTTGTAATCTCAGTGGAATGGGCGTGGTTTAAAACATTTAGGATCCTATTTGATTGATAAAACTACCCACAATTTCCACATTGCGAGACAGGTCCTAACAAAGAAATCCTTTGTTTGCGGACTAGTAGTTAATCCCCTTGGTGGCCTAAATTACAAATAGTACGATGTTTAAAACTGTTAACTCAAAGGACATGACATGTTAAATTTTTTGTTTGTATGCTTTCTTCTTAAAAATGTACCGTGATTAACAAGTTAAATTTCTCTCAATTTGGCACTTGATCGACGTCGAGATAAGGAAAGGAGGAGGAATGAGAGAATGAAGAAAGGGCAGCAATAAGGAAGGTGGGGAGAGGGGGGGCGGTGGGAAAGAGGGATGAGGGAGTAAGTAAAAGAATAGGGAAATATAAAAAGGGGGAAAGATGAAGAGAAAGGGGGGAAGGGGAAAAAAGGGAGGAGCAAGAGAGGGGGGATAGGGGGAGGATTGTATAACATCTACCGATCATGTTCTCGGAAGGTTTTTGGACACAATCAGTAAAAAGAAAACCAAAAAACTATGTTTTGAACTTGCCCACTAACTTAACCGTCCCTATAGAAAGCGTGCTTTGATTTTCTATCGTGCCCGACAGAAAATTCTAATCAATCATCGTCAAAGATATTATACATAGAGCTGCTTAAGATTTTAACTTCAAATGGTTTGCTTGAGAACCATCTCCATTGACCCAACATCATAGGATATTGCAAATTGTATGAAAATATCCTATGAATGTTATCCGCACCTGTATATACCTTCACAAAGCTTGCGCTAGGGGTTCCTGTGATGTGAGTGTGTCCAAGGATCATAACTTGGAAGTGGTGAAAATATTGGTGTCAGAAGAAAGCCCTACTATTCAGACAACTTCGCCATTCGTTTAAGTAGTCCATTTGTTTAAAGTATAGATTATCATTTTCTTAATGCATACACTCTTAGACAAAAATGTGCACTTAAGAATCCAGCACCCTGTAGGTTCGGTGACGAATGCTAGGCCTATAGGCCAAGAACATGACAATAAGGCCTAGGAATGCTCTTTTTGTATGTTTTCGATGTTTATTTTTTTGAAGGTTAGAAGCAAAGGCCCCCCTTTTGTTTAAAAAGCCAGTGTTTCTTTTTGTCTCTAAAATAATATATTCCTTGGCTGAAAACCATATTTTTTTGTTTCTCAAAAAAGAAACTCCAGAAGAGTTGCTTTATAACTTTATTACATTGTTATAGTAGCTTTAAATAAGTGAGACCTCTTAAAAAAGTTTAGGTCGGTCCATTCACCGTGAGAGGTAGAGGAGGAATATTTTATGGCCACAAGGTAGTAAAATTTATGGTACGCATACAATGTATAGTAAATGTAGCTAGTAAATAAATGTTGACATAAAATACATTGTTTCACATCTAATATAACTTGGATGTTTCATTAGAGTATCATGAGTAAAACACCGGGCCAATATTTCATTAAATGTTGTTATTTGAACATAACTTACCTTTGACAACTTCAAAATATAATGTTTTTATCACCGTACTGGAGAAATAATGCATTCTTAATAATCATCAACCACACAAGTTTTTTTGGCCATAAAAAGTGGGCCACACTTGTATAAGAGATTTAGGCCTGGTCTAATCAATTTTGGCCTTTTATTTTTAAATTTTCGCGCTCCAGCGCTGGGGAGTACTTATTTCCTTCCTAAAATTAAACAATAATTTTTTTTTTTTTTTTTGTTGTTATCTTAACACGAAAAGCTGTGTCCCCAATGAAAAGAGTGCAATTATTTAGAAATATAAACGTCAACTCACTTTATTTCCAGAATATCAGTGACAATGGATATACACATAACCTCAACATTCGTCAGCAACAATGGAGCTAATGTTTCAATAATCGGGCGGCCCGAGAACCCCCCTTCACATTCTTTTACGCGGTTCTATTGTTAATGTGCACCCAGTTGAATAGACTTCGAATGATATGTCCTTGCCGCTTGGCAATTTCTTTCCTCGTTCGCGATAAAAGAAATCTTGAGATTCTCTCTGTGTGTAATTATTTTGACCATAATGATTAATAATTTTTTTTTCGAAAAGACCATGTAAGGGACCAAATTCATGAAAGAAAGCCCATGGCAAGACTGACCTAATTTGTGCCATAACCTAGATCCGCAAGTCATTGTCTTCTAACAAACCCCTATTTCTATTCAATGTACCAAGAAAGGCAATGGTAATTCGGCGACCCTACATTTTTAAAAATCATGAGCGAGGTGGAGTAGTTGCCCTTGTAAGTTTGAACGATCTAGAGATCAATACGGCGAAGTCATAACACCTGATATAGCTAAAATCTTTTCCACGTGTGGGCTGGGTAACAATGGACCTGTCCATACCCTGTTGAGAAGGAGATCTGAGTGTGTTAGGGTTGATTGTTGATATCATTAGCTTCTATTGTTTGTCTCTTGAGTTTACGTGTACACATTGGTCACTGCCATTCTGGGAGTAAATTGAGTTGCCATTTTTATTCATTTTTTTCTAAATAATGTGCAACTTTTTTCATTTGGGGATACAGCTTTTACTGGTTTACATAATTATTTTTTAAATCTTTAGTGAGGAAGTAAGTAAGTGATCCCCGGCGATGGAGCACGAAAAGATCGTTAAATCTAGAACGTATCATGGCCTAATTAGAACAAAGCGGATTTTGACAAGGCCTTTCTATCATTAACAGACCATTGTGGAAATGAATGCATCAGTTTCAGTAAGCCGATTCTGTAAAGTAACTTTGTACCATGGACACAATATGTTTTGTGATGGCAAAAAAAGGCAAGTCTCCCACATGGCGGGGATTGAACCATACCACCATGGATTTATGTTATGGAGTCTCACCGGAATTAAAACTACTATAATGTTGTTAGTTTTAAATTAACCAGAACCACTTTCTTGGTTAAAGAACCCTGTTTTGGTTCTATAAAGAAAGGAACCTTAACGAATCTTCAAGGGGTTCTTTGTGGAACCCAAAGAGTTATGAGGAAAATGGTTCTTTGATAAATTTAATCACAACTTTTTTTTTAAAAACTTCAGATCTCTTCAAAAGTTCTTTGTTAGAACAGAAAGAAGGTTTTGAGATTTGAAACTATTTAGAGCAAAAATGGGTAAACCTTTCTTCACCCAAGAAGATTTATGCCTATTAAACTTAAGGTTCTGTATCCCTAACAAACTTTTCGGAAAAGGACTCTACCACCCAACGATCCCAACAAAAGGGGATAGCGTTATTTTTCTTGTTAGATCTAGGGGGGAGGGGGCCCCCCCCCCCAATTTTCTCCTAAAAAACAAGGCAGGAGCGTTGCGGCCGCTCCGTGGTCTTTGGTCTATCTTTTGGAAAGTGGCAAAATTATGGCATTAAGGGACGTTAAAGATGTAGAACCTTTGAGTGCAACATACAGGACAAAAGGGTCACAAGTTGCACTCTTCTAAGAGTGTAAACAGAAATTTAAATTATCTTTAAAAAAATAAATTGACCTTCATCTTTCCAGGTCACCCCAATTAATGTAAGATACAACATAAGCCAATTATTTTGACTTTCTACAAAATAGTAAAGTGTAGAACTCGAGGGTTGTCCTAAACAGACAAAAAATATTTTTGCAGCATTGTTTATTTTTACTAACCCCCATGCATATACGTGCTTTAAAAAGTATCCCGCTCTCCTGGAAGTGTGGTATTGCTAACCAATTTCAACACAAAGTGATAAAACAAAAACAACAAACTTGTCCAAAAACACCATTTTTGCACAAATTCTTACACTGAGATGATATCCACCTATGGACAAAGGCCTAAATGACAGTAATTTCCACATATGCCTACCATTAACCCACCAGCCAAAATTTTCCGCATGCATGAATCAAATAACATCAAAATAAAAACAAGTGACCGATAATTACTAAATCTTCTATAACAAAATAGAAATTAAGAAGTGAGCTGGAATATAATCTTACCAAGGTGGTTACCACCTCCATTGAACTTTGCTCCGGTGCACGAAAATACCAAAAGCTGTCATAAAAAGCTTCTAGGTATTAATCATTCTCTCATCCTTTCTGGTCATTTTAGCGGAAAAAAGGCGTAAGGGGGGGTAGTTGCACCCAAGGCTATTTTATGGTACATTTGTGAAAATATCATGCACAATATGGTAAAGTACAGTATGGTAAAATTCTATGTTTATGTAAAACTAGTCATTTTTTATGTATAACAAGTCTATTGCCATCATTTAGAGCTGAAAACCGCATGGAAATCTGATATACCTACTTTTTTGCACACAATTTTTGATTTTCACCTATTTTCTGTTGAAAATGCCAATTTTGCCGGCTCGCGGACTTAATGACTTCATTGTGCGCCATACTAGGTATGTTGGTACTTGGAAAGATGAGGACCATAGCTATCCATGGGTACCAAAATCATAAGCATCGGGTGCTTTATAACGCATTCTCGAGGGGGTGGTACCCCCCGGTAAGCTGCGTTACAAAAAAGGCTTGGTAAGACGAGGTTTAATGAAAAATACCTGGAAATTGGTTATTAAATTGGGAAAGCGGTTGGAATTCTCGGCTTTTAAATTAAAATTTAAAAAATGGATTTCCTAAATTATAAAATAAATATTTGGAAATCCGGCCTCAAAATTAAAAAAAAATGTTGTGGAAATTCGTGTGGCAATGAAATTAAAATAAATATGGATTTCCGGAAGATCCTTATATAAACATGTGAATTTCAGCCTCAAAATTAACAAATGGCTGGACTCCAAGGCCATGAAAGTGGGGGAAGGAAAAAACATGGATTTCCCAAATCCTCTAGGGGGGCGGGAATTTAAGGAATAGCCCAATTACGGTCTTTGTAGTACCTTGTGGACGTTGTTTGAGCTGTTTTGCACATCATGGATTTAATTGGAAAAAAAGCCACCGTCCGTAAAATCTTAAAAGATATCACAGGAATTCTGCAAAGGTAATCACAAGGGTGACATTGAGTAAGTTTTTTAATGTTGTTTATGCCCCAGAAGATACACTAAAATAGACAAATTGCATATACATACACACACACCAAAGTTCTTATACCCTAATTCACCGTTCAGCACAAACATGTCTGGCAAAATATCAACTGCGATGTTTAAGTTTCTTTTAAAGAAGTTCAGCTGTGGAGGGGCAAAATTGTGTACGCCAAAAATACCCCCGATGGATATATTATTGCACAGCCATAATCTTAAAATGATACAAGGACGTTTGATAATATACGGTTTAAAGGAAAATGTCAAGATTTTTGTCAAGCTCCAGTTTGGACTTACATTCATAAAAAATATATGTACATACGTCACGAATTTCCGAAAAATAATACAATTGATTTTGTAAAATTAACAAAATAGAGGCATTTAATTTTGCTTTTTTGACCATGACGAAGAAAACGGGCGGATTTTTCGCCACGGCTTCATTGATCAAAGCGCCCAATTTTGCCTCTCCTCGGACGTCAATCAAGTGATGACCAAAACATCGTGGTTGACTTCGAATTGTTATTGCACACTGTATATTGAGGATTAATGAAAAAGTGAAAGTAGTAATAATAAAATTAGAAAAAAAAGTTACAGAATGACAATATTTGTTTCATTTCGTTTTTGTGTTTAAATTATTATTGAAAGTGGACACACTGCGATATGATGGTCACAACGTAAATTATGGATGGTCATCACTTGACGTCACCATTGCCTTCGGATGTTGGATTTTCGAAATCGTTTTCGAGTAAGCTATTGGGAGGGGAAATTAAAATGGCCAAAATACTCAACAAATGTGGACATTTTCAACTATTTTGACCTTCCCCCATATATGTAATCTACGTTACTTAGCTTTTCCATCCATACCAAATTTTCCAAATATTCAGAATCATGATGACATATTTCATTTAACATAAGAAAGTTCTTATTTTTAAAACTCCACACCGTTCACAAAAAAATGTAAAACAATTAACAGGCTTTGACCCCTATAAAGATGTTAAAGACGAGCAAATAGTAAATTTTTGAAACGCGTATCGTTAAAGGGTTGTTTGTTTTTAAATAAACGAGAAAACAAAACATATACCTCTAGGTTGATCCAAAAAGTTCTTTGTCTACTCTTCAAATTATAATATAAAACGATTTTGAATTTCTGCTGATTTGGTTCCAATTCTTTTTTGATTTTAAACACCTCAAATGTCAATGCCGTGTGATGTTGGATCAGCATGATCACTTTATCCAGACTTTGGCAACTCGTAATTATGATCTTGACCGGAGCTATACTACGCGTGCCAACACCGCGTGCTATATGGAAACAAACCGTATTTTTATGAATGGAATACCACTGTGTCTTGTAAGACTCCGCCTACTCCTGGTATCCCGTATGTTGACAAGGGTAACATCCAAATTTGGTGTCGGGGTTTCGTCTGGGATGGCTCTTGCAGACTCTAGGACCAATCGACATGCATCTTTGTTACCCGCTTTCCTAACGGCTAGGGTCGATATTCAAACAAACTTCACGCATTTTATATTTCGCCCCTAAATTGTTATTTGAATGTAAAATATTGCTAAAATGTAAAATGTAAGGAGAGAGATCTTTTAAAATGTAATAAATAAGTGATGGCCCAAAATGTACTTATCACCATTCACCAAGTACATGTACCAGTGTTACTCAACGTAGTACAAATACAAGGATTGTGAGAGTGTTGATAAAATGAGGACAGGCATCTTTGGATAAAGAGGTGTAAACCGGGGGCTCTCTTTATTATTTATATATTATTCTGATATGTATGTATTACGGAGGTGTGTGAAAGATTGATTTAAAGGCTGACGCGGAGATTTCTAAAAGACGCCGCTCTCACTTTTAAAACAAATCGTTTTTTTTTGCATCACATATACTTGTCCCATACTACAATGAACCCTAAAAAATTGGCAGCATGCGAAACCACCTTCATTCGTTTCGAATTATCTTCATTTTAGTTTTTTTTTATCGTCGAGCTATAGATTAGGTTTTCATGCTCTTTTCAAACACACACACACACACACACACACACACCAAACCACACACACACACACACACACACACACACACACACACACACACACACCACACACATACACATTATGCAATGATCATTGCTATACAAACTCCTGGTATGGGGTTAAGATGTAAATTTTATCTCAGCAAACTCTTTTAAATATTTTGTTGTGTTTTCCGCTTAGAAAGAGATTTTTAACCCCATTTTGGATGTGGTGTGTACAAAATAAATAGAGAAGACGATGTCATGTTTATCCCGAATGATACTGAAAAAATCATCCCAAATGGGTTTTACATATTAACAAAAGATACAACCATTGTTTCAGGACATTTATTATAAAAAAAGTCACAAAGTTGGGGATCCTTACGATTTATTTTTAAAAAGACAATCATTAAATGCAATTGCTGTATGGAAACCTTAAAATAAAAAGAGCGGAGTTTTGAATTGAGCACTTTTAAGTGCTCAATTCAAAACTCCGCTCTTTTATTTTAAATTGGCGTTTGTATTTTTTCCCAGTTCCCGTTGTCCTCAATGTGATTAGAAGCAGCAACATTAATTACACTTTCCCAAAATCCATAACGACTCTCAGGAATACAAGTCTCTGTCAAAATGAATATGAAAATCTTGAGACCTTTAGAACTTTAATAAGATGAGTAGTGAGATCCTCAAAAAATGTCAACAATGTTATCTGTATTTGATCCTGAAGCCAAGCTGGGGATATTTCATGAGAAAATGAAAGTTCCTCCTGTGTTTATATGAAATGCCAAAGTACAAAATTACTTCTTCAAAAAGCTTACTTTCAGGGCGAGGGGTAGGATTAAAAGGTCATTAATGTAAATAATTACCATTATCACGCCAGTCCTCAAAATAAAAACATTTCTTAGTTTTGGATCTGATATTTCTATTGTACCATAAACACTGTACCCAAATTCAGATTTGTTTTACCATGAATTTGTTGACAGGCAGCCAGCCACAAATCTGTCTCTATCACCTACAGGTCCTGATAGAATCAGCTAATTAACCACCATTAAGGTTATTAAAGGGGCATAAAGGATTTCCCTCAACAAATCACCATAAAGTCGGTCCCTTCTAGATCAATCAATTTCCAAAATCTTTCAACTTTTATCTTTTAATTTAACCCAAATCATTTTTGAGCTACATAAAAATAATAAGAGTCAATTTTACGAAGACCACAATCAGTGACAATGGTTAAATTTGTTACGAACATACCCTTTTGACCCTATTATTCCCTCCATTCCATATAAATTTAGAAAACATCTTATCAAGCTCTTTGAAAAAATACTTGGATGATTTTAATACACAAAACTAAGAAGAGATGAAGAACTGGGGTAAAAGAAGAGATTTAATCACACATATCTTCCCAATCATGGAAAGGCTTCTTTTTCGCAAACAATTCAAAGTCCCTTCGAAGCTCTTCGACTTGCTTTAATTTGACCTTATACCTAAAATTTTAAATCAAACATACTAATAGACCGAGTACTAAGAGAAAAGTTTATCCCAAAAATTGAAACTGGTTTCTTTTCCAAATAAGGCCCTGTTCATTAAACGGTATTCATTAATTTTGGCATACAATAATGTTATTGGGTCATAATTATTATCCCTGTTGATAATAAAATGTTAATTGACTTTCAAAGAAAACCAGAAAAAATACGGACAATGTTAAAACACAATGGCTGAAAGAGAGTCTAACTTTAGGTCTGGGATTAAACCAGGGTTAGTCCTACATAAGTGGACATTTTTTTACTCCCAAAATACTGTGAAAGTTTAATAGATGAGAAAATTCCTGCATTGACGGGTAGAGCAGCAGCCCAGAAGGTTTTGATCAAACGATCGAGATACCAATATCTGAAACATGGGAAAATTCAGGAAAAAATATAACTTTTGCAAATATGAATGTCTGCCGGAGACCCGCTGTTGCGTGTGGCCACAGGAGAGGGGTAAAGTACTATGGGGGTTGTTTGAACTTCTCTAAATTTAATGTAATATAGCTCAAATTATTCCTTAGGTAACCAGAAGTAAAAAAAGTCAATTGGGTTATATGTATATGGTGCTTTCTTTTCAAGATATATGGGGGAAAAGGCTAAAGGTCATTTGTTTATTCAATAAACGTCAACGTTTGCAATACCTGGATTTCTTTGTAAAAATATTTGAAAAATGCTTAATGATACCGATTCCAAATATGAATTGTTTTTGCACTTTCAGCATCTTCATGTTGTTATAATGGGAGGGGAACAAGATTCCCTGTAGGACTCTATGGGGATGGGGACATTATACCCCTCCCTTTTAGAGGAAACCAACACTATGCAAAATAAAAAGGCATATTTTGAATCGGTATCATTAAATAATTTTGTTGATATTTATTTACAAAGAAATCCGAGTATTGCAAACGTTGACCTTTCTTGAACCCTATAGATGACTGTTACCCTATTTCCCAAATATCTTGGAAATGAAGCACCACACGCATGTGACCCAATTGACTTTTTTACTCCTAGTTACCTTATGAATAATTTGAGCTATATTACATTAGATTTAGAGCAGTTCAAACATTTGACCCCAATAGTAACTTTACCCCTCTCCCATGTCCACACGCATCAGCGGGTCTCCGGCAGACATTCATATTTGCAAAAGTTATATTTTTCTCTAATTTTCCAGTGTTCAGATATTGGTATCTCGTTCGTTTGAACAAAACTTTCTGGGCTGCTGCCGGTCTAGGGCCATTCCGGTCCATCCATGAGGAATGTTCTCACCCATCACAGCACAATTTAGAGTAGGTTGGAAAGAAAAAGTCCATTCATGTAGGACTCACCTGGTTTAACCCGGGTTTACGTGGTAAACAGATTTCTTAATGAAAGGTCTGGAATCAATAGAGGTGAGAGTTTAATGAGGATAGGTGTGACAGGATTGCGGCTTACAATAAGGCATTATTTTACTTATGAAAAGAAAGAAGCAGTTGTAAAGTATTTGAACTGTACATTTTATTTTAATATATATAAAGTGGAAAGGAACTTTTAAACAATGGACATTGAAGTATTGTGTGATCATTTCGATTTCCATATACATACCGCCTGTTTGAACTGGACTTTGATCCATTTTAATGTCTTTTAAACTCAATGTTGAATATCATGTTCAAAACTTTCAATTCCAATGCAAGTTCTTGTTAAATTCGGATTTATACCAGAAAACTACCTCAATGATGGTTTGAAACAACGATTTTTAGACCAGTTATTAAATTAAGTGACACTTATTTATAATGTTAGTAATATTATGATTTTATGTTATCGTTATATGTATTTATCTTATGGATTAACACCATTCTTGCACCATTATGCAATGTTTCTGTATTAAATCTTGGCATAGGACCACTTACACCATTGGTGGTGAAACCGTCCTTATAGTAAAGCCCATTATACACGGTCAAATTTTTTTGATTCGACCCAGTTGTCAAACTTTTCCAGATGGTTCTGGTCATTAATCAAATGCAATATTGGCAAACATACACGGTCCCAACTGCTCTTCAGATTTATGCCAAATTGTCCAGTGTGATACCAGGGGTTAAACTCGGGGTAGACCCCACAGAGAGTGAGGATTATGCCCAAAAATATTGATAGTGAGAGATACCATAAATAACATTAGAACATAGTCACTCTGCAATTCTGGGCAATTGAAGTTAAGCATAAGCTACGTATAGCTGACCAACAGAATAGACTGTGCCCTTCACACACACATACAGAAGACCACACCTATATTACTATATACTTGATGATGATAAAGCATATTACTTGTAACCACTTGTTCTAATTTCATGTCCAATCTTCTACAGAACATCCATCCTTTTATTTTTGTTATGATAGTAGGGTGGGATAATCACAAAGTATTTATAGATTCATTAGAGTAGCCAATTTGGGTGATTTTGTTTTTGGGAACAGCCATTCACAGTGAGCAAAGCATGCACATGTAGATGGCTATTTTCCCAAAAAAGGACTTGTCCCTTCTTTGGTATGCAAAATTGTGGATGTGGCCACATGGGTGTACCTGGGAAAGCAATTAACCCACCTAGAAGTTGGATGAAAAATAGAACAAGTCCTATTTCCTTTCGACTCCACTCAAGTCTCTTGGGTCCCATATTACCTGTTCGACAGGCAATATACACGTTCAAAAAATCGAATGGGCTATAAATTTGAAAGAGTCGAATGCAACATGTCCAAATGAAAATCGTACGTGTATAAGGCCTTAAGATTTGATCAACATCAAACAACTGTTTAGATGTTCCTGATTATTGCCCCGCGCAGGAGCGCGGGGCTATAGATGTGGAATAATTTGACAGACATGGAGTTTTTGCTGTATTGAAGCCTGAAGAAGCTTGGTCATAACGATTTTTCATGACAATTGAAAATGATGAACAGTGCTAAAATTACGTAAGGTTGTGATGAACATGGCATAAATATTTATGCAAACACAAAGTAGTTTTTGTGTAAGTAAAATGACGATACAGTGTGAGATAGATTGTATTTTTAGTGTTTTTATACAAATTTTATATGATCTGTACAAGGTTCTATTTCCACGTGGGTATAGTCGGTCAAATATCGGCAAAGTTGGGAGAAGTGCCAGCAGTGCCTGGTTATATCATTGAATATGCAGAAATATTGACAATTTCTTGCCAGCTAGCATCAGTTACGATGGTCGAGTCGACTATTTAGGTACTACTACAGTAAACTTGAAACAAGAGTATAGTAAACTACAACACCACTATTTATACCACCAGTTTTCAATAAAGTCACATACACTGGCATTTTTTGTTTGGAAAATGTTATTTATTATCTCAAGTCTTGGCTATTCGGATGTTTTAAATAATTCTGCCATTGCGCGGGGCATACATTGGTGCCCAGCACCAACATGTTTCTTGTCTATTCATAGTGATTGAATAAGCTTTTACTTCCACAATATATTTGTATTTTAAGGAAAAAAGGCTAAGTGGACCAATTACCCCCGTCCCACATTAAATGATCGGACACCTTCGTTTAAAGACACAGCTATATATGTTCCAAGTTTTATGGATAGGCGTGTTTATATCTGTATGGGAAAGCGTGGCAAAGGCTCAGGTGGGATACTGCATTCACTTACGAGGCTTGCTACCCCCGGATTCCAGCCATACCTGCTTCCATTCCAGGGTGAGTTCAGTTTAGGGCGGGTCTTACGCAGGGACTGACCCTATATTAATATAACCTATGACTTATAGCATATGAAAAACATCAGTCATTGATACCGCGTAAAAACATTTGAAGGGCGGCAATATGTGACACTACAATGTAATAATGCCCAGATTATGCAATACAACGTAACCAATGGAAGATGGCTATGTGAATGTAATGTGAATGGATACGTTGCAATGAACATGTTGGTTGATTAGATTACAAGTTCAATTAACTTAGACTCCCAGTTTTTATTTTTTTATTGGAAGTAGCTTCACTATAGCTTGAAGTACTTTTTAATTTTAGTCCTTTTTGAAATGATGCAGAGCAGACAAGTTAACGAGAGCCTACTTGTGTGACTTTGTTAAAATTAGACATACAAGTAGCAAAATTAGACATACAAGTAGCAAAATTAGACATACAAGTAGCAACGTGTGGTCCAGTGGGAAAAACGCAGGACTCATGATCAGTAGGTTGTGAGTTCGAGCCCTGTCGCGGACAACGTTGTCTGTGGCCTGAGGCAAGACACTTTATCTCGCTTGCCTCACTTCACCCAGGTGTAAATGGGGAGCTGTTAGGGTAATCATACTGTGCGCCGTTGTAATTGGCTGCCGACTTTTCAATATGTGAAAAATGTGATTAATCTTAGTGACAGCGGAATAACTGTAAAGCGCTTTGAGACTTAATTGTATAAAGCGCTATATAAATGCTTGCATTTTTTTTAAAATTAGACATACAAGTAGCAAAATTAGACATACAAGTAGCAAAATTAGACACACAGGCCATGACGGAATAAAGCAAACATAAGAAATGGAATCACACAAGTATACCTCAGTTAGCAAAACGCGACGAACTGTCTGTATGTGTTTTAGAGATATTTAATTTCAATTCGCTTTATTTTAGCTTCTTTTGTTTTCTAAATATTGGGTAAGAATTGAATAGAACTGGTATTCGGACTTGAGTTGTGTATTTGGATTAATAAACTTGTTTATCTGCGGATGAAAAAACTTCCTTTCATGCATTTATGTAGCTTTTTTCCTTATCTAATAAACAATAAATACCAGACCATAAAGCATAATGTGCGATTTCTGCAGATTACAGGTATAGCAAAACATTCTATAATTTTATGACGCCTACCAAAAGGTCACAAAAGCCGATGAAAAATTTATTTTTTTTATTAAATAATCCCTGAATTGTAATTATTGTAATATCGTTATGTTAAAGGTCCCAGGAAATGAGATGATAAACCTACACTAAATCTTTACAGGATATTCCATTCCAATAAACAGGGCCTGAAAAGAATATACCTACCAGAGGACACATTAGTGAAAAACTAGTGATTTTTACAGTGTCATGAATAGATCACACCGGTCACCTGGAATTTCTATTACTCTCTGAAAAATCAATATTTCACTAATCATGTCATCCCCAATCAAATATTGAATGCTTATTCTGGTCCCTCCTTGTAGACTTGACACAAACCACATCAATTCTATTTGCATTTCCTGGGACCTTTAAGAAAATGGCCCGTATGCATAAAAAGTAGTAAATACTATTTACTTAAAAATGTAAGTATTTACTTCAATGTATATGCATAAAATGTAGTAGAAGCTTTTACTAACATCTTTTACTACTAGCATTTGCTCAACAACCTTTAACTGAAAAGTAGTAAATACTTCCATTGATATGCATAAAACCAAGTATTTACTAGAGTTTTTCACCTGTTAGATGCTTGAAAATTCCAAGGTAGCTACAGAGCTACCTTGGCCGTATCTAATATATATGGTGATAACATAAACAAATATAAAGATCAGAGTTACACGTATAATGCATTCTGTGCTCATTATTGTTAGTGAAATTACAGGAAAGGTTATTAATTCAAATCTTTGTGAGGTTGGTCCTCCACATACAATGCACAAGGCATACCAAAAAGAAACAATGTCCAATACAGCTGGCGGCCGAGAAAAGTCGTTAGATAAACTGGTGAAGCATATCTCAAGGACATCTATATGATTTGAATGGCCTTTTATGCACGGGTTCTATAGTATGACCACAAGGATTTACTGAATTCATAAGTAAATACTAGGCAAGTACTAGCATTTACTACGAAGTAAAAGGTAAAGGTTATGCATACCAAAATCTAGCATATGCTTTTACTTTTACGTGACAAGCAAATGCTTTTACTTTTACTATTCACTGTAAGTATTTACTATTTTTTTGCATACGGCCCAATGTCGATTTTCCAGCTCCAACTTGGGAGCGCTCTTCAAAAAAATGTTCTATTACTGCTTACAATCCGTTATGGCTTGTGTGTCTAATTTTGGCTAAACTGGTATAAAACCTTTGTGTCATTTGATCAAGTAAAATCATGTTAAAATAAACTTAAAATAATCATAACAATATTAAAAAAAAATGCCTACAACATATCATACGTCTGAACATGTTTAGATTGTGACAGTTATATATACAAGGGCCCTTATCCAAAAGGTGTTTAGCGCGAATTTTAAAGCTAGTGAACGTTTAAACGTGAGATAAACGTATCGCTTAAGTAAACGCAATTCCAGAAAGTAGTTTAAAGTTAAACGTAAATTTAACTTCGCTAAAATGCGTCGAAATTTAAACTAGGTACGGGGCTAGTTTAAGAAGTGTTTTAGTGTGTGTGTTTTCGTCAAGTGTACGGCTCATTGCGCTGTCCAGTTGACACAGCAATGGTGCATAATCATTCTCGCCCAGTTCGTGCAGCACCTTAACGCTACGGAAAGCCCTGATACACTTTGTGCGCTCAACCATTAAAACACAATAGGGCCTTTTATACAAGTTAGCGTCTTTAAATAACAACGATGTTACTGTGTTTAAAGTTGCCGTTTAAGTAAGCAAATGCTTAAAAATATTTAAACGCATTCTGCTTAAACGCAATTTTAAATTACCGCGATTTTAAGCTAAAATTGCGTTTAGCTAAACAAGTTCTGGAATACGGGCCAAGGTGTTTAGATATTAAAAAAATGTTTAAAAACGTGGTGCAAAACGTGTTTTGGGTGTTTAACTTCTAATCACTGCACTGCAAAAACAGTGATTAGAAATTAAACACTTTTCTAAACACTATTTTGCACCACGTTTCTAAACATTTTAAAATATCTGTTTAATATCTAAACACTTTGGCCCGTATTCCAAAAAGGCGTTTAGCGCTATGTTAAGCTAAGTGAACGTTTAAACGTGAGATAAACGTATCGCTTAAGTAAACGTAATTCCAGAAAGGAGTTTAAAGTTAAACGTAATTTTAACTTCGCTAAAATGCGTCGAAATTTAAACTAGGTACGGGGCTAGTTTAAGAAGTGTTTTAGTGTACTAACTGAAACATTTTCAGCCATCTCACTTAAAATACACGATTAAAGGTAACTTAAAACGGATTACTCATTTAAATTACTCAATAAAAATTAATGCAACCCGATTTTATTGAGTAGATAGAGGAAATTATTTGTATTGTATCCTTTTTTAAGGCACTAAACAATTCCAATAACGAAAGATGTTTAACATGAGAAAATATAAGTGTTTTGATTCAATTAATTTTTACTTTATACTGTAACTTTTGCAGTATTTGGTTTGTGGTGCAGAATTGCTGCTAGAACTGTCCTGTAAAATTTACAGTAGTATTTTTTTACGGTGTAGACCTTTTATTGTGCAAAAAACTGGTCCGAAAAACATATGAAATCAATTCTAATTGCAAAAAAATAACAATTTAGAACCACGCCAGTCCTCTTCCTATCTTCAGTGGCACATTATTTTGCCTCTAACATGTTCTAAGAGATGATGATGCCTAAAAAAAACCGTATAAAAGCATGGGCATTTCTAGCGCCCTCCACATGCAAAAGTAGTTTTAATAATGGTCAATACCTACATCTGAGGCGATACCGCGACTCTTGAGTTTTTCCAAACAGACCAAGTCATTTTGTAATTAAATTTGACAAGGGAAAACAAAGGCTACGAATGGAAAGCGTGTTCAAAATGAAGAAAGCTTCAATGCCCACAATGTACATATAAAATAATTTCCTAAAAGTTTTCAAATTTTAGATATGTAGGTTCATAATTCTCCAGAACTTCAATCGCCGATATCTCGAAATGCGATTTTGGTCGATTGGCCTGTTTGGAAGATTCGTGACGAATTATCATTCTCGCTCAGTTCGTGTAGCACCTTAAACGCTACGGAAAGCCATGATACACTTTGTGCGCTCAACCATTAAAACACAATAGGGCCTTTTATACAAGTTAGCGTCTTTAAATAACAACGATGTTACTCGTGTTTAACGTTTTCGTTAAGCAAATTGTTAAAAATATTTAAACGCAATTTTAAACGCTGTTGAGCTAGAATTGCGTTTAGCTAAACAAGTTTCTGGAATACGGGCCATAATATCTAAACAAGTTTAAAATCTAAACATATTTCGGCATATATGACGTTAGGTGTTTAGACATTTGACAGCAAGTATTTGGAGATTTGACATGTTTAATTCCTAAACACTAATTTGCACCACGTTTCTAAACACTGTTTTTGCAGTATGTTCTTGGTGCACAAGATCTACTAACATCACTTGAGAATGCTGCAGACAAAGTCGGCCTACATCTAATGCCAAGAAGATGGAATATATGACCGTCAATGAGGAAGATATCATCAACCTATCTGCACTACAGAGGGCACCCAACTCAAAGAGGTCAGGGACTTCAAGTACCTAGGGTCCTATGTTGCCGACAGCGAGAAAGACTTCTTGTCATGTAAGGACAAGCTTGGAATGCCTGCAATAAACTACACCACCTATGGCAATCTGGTATCTCCATTTCAACCAAGCGGCCGCTAGGTAGATAGACAGTGATATTTTATACTGTAAAACTGTAGTTAAAAACACTAGTTTGTAAAAACAATACTTTTCCACATGATCATTGACGTGAATAGACATACGCTTCAATATCATTTCAAGTAAAATTTTATTTTGTAAAAGTGCTAAACATGTTTGTTATATAAAATATGCAATCATAATTAATAATAAAATACACAGTTTCAAGATAGAATTATACGTGACCTGAATGTACCAAGGCACTAAAGTCATTCTAGTGCATGGTTCATAAATTGTTCTTTAACAATGTATGGATTGCGCAATAGTAAAAAACCACAATTTTTTATAGTGTGCTGTCTATACATGTATAATATAGAATTTAGAACATAAATTCTTCTATTTTATTTTGACAAATATAGAGAGAGCGAGGTGTCATATAAATTATGCGATAAACGTCTCTGCACTGTTCCAGGCGATAGCAAATTTAAAGCACTCAACCTGGAACAAAATTGCACTATAATTCATTATACGACAGAATGATTACTACCATCGATACCAAAGTTATTTTTTTCACCAGAAAAAATTAACAACATTAGGTTACTTGGTTTAAAACCCTACTTTACTATACTGAAATCTTCTATATTAATTTTGAATCATGAAAATCGAACTAATCAAAGTGAAAATTGAGTATACACTCAATTTTGTTAGAGATACTGATTTCATTTATTGGGCAATTAACAAAAAATCAATAGTGCGCTTTCATTAATAAAAAATCAATAGTGCGCTTTCATTAATAAAAAATCAATAGTGCGCTTTCATTAACAAAAAATCAATAGTGCGCTTTCTCTCTTTTACCAAACCCTTTTTCAACGCATTAAACCTCCTTCGGAAATTTATTATTAAGTACATTATACTTACGACTTTTGGTACCAATGTATAACTATGACTATTCTCTTCAGTGATATCAAAATAAGTACCAACGTATCCTGTATAACATCACAATGACGCCATAAAGACCGTGAGGCAGCCAAAAAATTGCCAATATAGAGTGCACTATTTGACAAAAGGGGAAAATTATATTCCCCCCTCAAAATCATACAGGACTATCTGATTTTGTTGTGGGAATAAACTGGATCTAAATCATGGTGAAAGATAGTACACTTACTGATAACGCTTGTGTGGCAACCAATGACATTTTGCTGTAACGAGCTTTACATGTACAGCCATCATGCTAGGCATATTGGCAATCACTTTGGTACGCAGAAAGAGGGGACCATTATACATGTAGCTCTATCTATTGATACAAAATCTACCCATTAGGTGCTTTAACGAATTCAGAAGGGGGGGGGGAGGTTGAAGCGTGTTGTGTTGCAAAAGACGTGGGAAAACACACGTACATGAAAGTTTTCACTTGAGCAAAGGTGAAATTAGCATGCAGATTTTTTTTTTTACCAAATATTTAACTCACTTTGCCATCTTTTACTTAATATACGACATTTTATCAAAATTGTCAATAATTTTCCCAAAATTGAGACAATCTAATGTGACTCATCTTAAAATACACAAATGGTTAGGGGTTCATTATTGATACCGAACATAATAAGAAGAATTAACAAAAATGAGAAACCTCCATTACCCGTTACGCTTTTGTGTTTCCTTCGATCATATTATTTATGATAAGCAACACGCAAACAGAAAATCCAAACTCCACTGCCCACGGGCTTAACTTAATTATTGTTGAAGACAATTAAATATGCTAAATCCCCTTGTTGTCATGGTATATGGTTACAAATTTAGCAATCTATATTTAGGCATAATATAAATAATACCATTCGACAATCCACTCTGATATCATGTACTTTATTCTGTTAACGGAATTCGAATGGTATTATCTGATCCAAACAAGTCACAACATATAGACTTATAAAAGCGAACTTCCGCAAATTTGCACAAATTGAATAAATAAATAATAGTATAAAGTATTCAAATGATATACAAAAATACATTTTATTACCGAATATGGTTAAAGGCAGGAAGAACATCTAGGAATGCATCAGTCATCCAGGTGATGGCGTAAAATAGCAAAAAAAAGTACTCAAAAATGTTCATATGGGCTGGGCGTTTTATTGCATGGCTACCGGATCCCCAGGGGGGGGGGGACACTCGCATATGAACGGGAGTATATCGTGTCCAAGCAATAACGAAAAGCACCCTAACTACGTTTTGTCGAAGCTTGAATTTTCACCTAAACACGTACAGGAGCGCAATTAGCTACCCTAAACCAAGTACTTGATGGAATTTGCGCCCCAAAATCAGTATCAGTAGCGCAATTTTGGCATACCCTAAACAAGTATTTGGCTTTCGCCCTACCCTAAGCAAGTAATGGATGCACATACCCCTTTATACGTAAAAAACCCCAAAAACATATTCTTTTGGACACCAGAGAGGCTGTGAGCTTGGTGTAATAAGAAAATATATGGGGAAAAGTTAAATTGCAACCAGGATATGTAACCGAGGAAAGGTATTTAAAAGGGGAATGCAATTCGAGCCAAGGGGTATCCAACAATTCACAGGACGGTGGCACGACTAGTCGAAAAAAAGTCGACAATATGGCTTGCTGAGAGGCCATGCGCTACATGAAAAGCTTCACTTCCAAACGCACATTTTCATGGAATTTGATAGAAATAATTTGATGAAATTTGTAAGCGATTCACTATAGAAAATATAGGTATAAAATTGGCCTTCTAAAAAGGAAAACACAGACTTGATGGGTTAAAGTGTCCACAGAGAATTTATAGTAAGTGGCGTGGGAAGGGGTGCCGCTCTCTCGCGCGAAGCGCGGAAACCATGCCAAGCAATGTTTGCTTTCCGAATACATTTTTCTCATCAAATTTGAAAAAACTCCATTTGATATTTGTAAGTGGTTAACTTTAAAATACATATACATCCAAGAGCGAACGGTATAACTAGTAAAATAAGTTTTTCATTGATGTAAGGTTTTATTTGACCATCCAAAATGGTCCAAAGTGTTCCGGCGAGTGCGGAAGCGGCAGGGGTGGGTCGCGGAACCTTGAGGTATGTAGTTTTCAAGACATTCCTAGGTTCTAAAGGTATCGGGAGAATTCGCATTTAGGGAACGTTATTTTCGGCACTTATATCCGCATTTGCAGCTCAGCGATAAATCGGCATTTTCCCTGAACATGCCGAATCAATCCTCACAATTCTGCACCCAAATTCTGTTCCAAAAGTTTATTGTAAGAAAATTATAAAAACGCTAGAATTGACTGACATTGAAATAATTATTGCTAATATGGTCCGTTTCATGGGTAAGTGATATAGAACACTTTGGTATAGCGCCATAATCAGGCAATCAAAAAAGGATTCGTCATTTTCTATCTCCAACCAATAGGCCTGTACTAAAAAAATATGTGTATGGTTTCTTTACTTACCGCGCGTAGAGACGTGGCCTAGCGTTTAGGGTGGCTTGCCTCTGGCGCACATTTAACCACAAAATTCCCAGTTCGAATCCCGGTGGGGTCGTGGCACATGCTGGGATTTATTCGGGTAACTATCATTCTGGATTGATCTGTATACCAGCTATTGATTAAATACAGAATACCACCGCTCTCCTCCATGTTTAACTTGGAATTGGGCAACTGGATCATGAAAGCATCCCTTCTTCGTAGGGGACGTTAAGAGCGGCCGTCGGTCCCGTGTACAAGAGTCCCACACGTACTGTACTCGACAGTCATTGTCTAATCAGAGATAGGGTGTAACCCCTGACTGTCCCCAATCCGCCCCAGCCTCAATAGCGGGCCATGTTAGTAGCGTCCGTATCATTATAACACGCTGCCCCGGATCAGCACCCTATCTGAACAAATCCTGAACACCACCAACATGACTTGTGATACGACAAAACTTTGGAAATTTAGGGATTTGAAAGCACAGGTTTTGAAGGCAGTCCAGACTTCCGGACACTTTTTTTAAAATTTTTTTATGCTGAATGAATATTGACCCTAAATGCTGTAATCTCATTTAGAAAAGATAACCTTTTTCTTTATTTTGGGTGATTTTTTTGAAGACCCTTTTCACGTTACGTAACGTGCCTGATCCTAAAAAACTACCCTTTTTACGCGGATGCTTGGACACGCTGATAACCCCATTGTCTATGAAGACTGGTCCCCCCGGGAAGTATCTTACTCGAATCCTGACGTGATCATGATCATATTTTGGGCATCATCTACTCAATATTGTTATTTCGTGTCTTTTTAAATTTCTGTCATAAGATTGAAAATAAGTTGAAGTTGAAGATGGGGAAATTGGTCACGTAATGAGAGACTTTAGGGAGGAGTCTCACATTGAAAAGCAAATAACCTTTGTATAAACAAGTTTCTTCTTTATTTTGTAAATTTCAGGTCATATCTAAGTTCAAAGGGGGCCCAGACGTTGAGATATGTTGCTATGTACAAGCAGCACGTTTTAACAGTTTTAGTGATCATCGATTGGTCTATACTGACAGAAGTAGAAAGTTCAATGCCGTCTCTTTTATCCAGACAGTGCACCTACCGCAATGTATGCTATATAATTTGGTCAAATATGGATATCTTCAGAAAAATAAAAATCCCTCATCCCGTTTTTCTCAAAAACCGGAACGCTAGACATAACAAGTTTTACTCGGCCTAAGTCCAGACAAACAGTCGAAGGAAAGTACCTAGGAAAGTAACATTTTATTGGGATGGATTCTCGTAAATAGAACATCATACAGTCACCACTTTTGTTTCCTGTGACTCCATTCTTGCGCTCTAAAAACAACGGATTAATTTTTATCCACATTTTAGTCAACAATGTACCGACTAAAATGTGATTAAAATTTGGACCACTTTTGTGATAAAAAATAACGTTTTAGTCGGTGTATATAGTTGACTAAATGTTTTAGTGTCCAAATCGTTATGCCCCATGCAGAGGGTGGTTTAAATTAATCCCATAATGCTTTGCAATGTGCCTATGTACAAAAACATGCGAGTACTTGGGATAAAAAGTGCTTAAGTTAAGAACCACAAGACATTTTATGATCATGCTAAAAATTCCTCTAATACTCGCATTTTGATGGTTAAAATGAGTATAAAAAGCTTTAAAAGTCGTGTAAATAAAGAATAGAATCCTTGTGGGATCACTAGAACTCAAGGTGAAATTTCTTAAAACTGGTGCATTGTGGGATGGACTTACAACATCCTCTGGTTATGGCCCATAGTATTAAAATTACATACACAATTGTCCAATATGTAACAGCCAGGTCGACTTAGAGCCCATGATATACTAGCAGTCGCAGCGAGCGATTGGTGTGCGCAATACCGGATTTTGACCCAAGATCAAGTGTTACGCATGCTCACGCGCAGAAATCGCTCGCTGCGACTGGAAGTATATCATGGGCTTAAGTCAAGAAAAAACAACCAAAACAAAGGACATTTTACAGGAAGTGGCAAATATTAGAAGTCAGAGAATTTGAAAGAAAGCAGAAAACATAACAAATTATATATAATTTTGAATCCTTCAAATATTAGAAACGGGGTTTCCGTGATTAGTTTTGAATGTTTCTTTGAAGACAAGAAAAATTAAGAGTAGTGCACACACACACTTTGCTACATGAGAAAAGACTTCAATGCTCCTGAGCGTGGGTGGGAGGGAGGGTACCGTAAGTAAGCAAGTAGGTGGCTTAGAGAATAGATAGGCGGGTATAAGTATAACATGTATAAAAAAATAAAAGGATTTTTGCACATGGCACGTTCATTGTAATTTCTAGATATATACAGGGTGAGTAAAAAAAAAAGTACAACCAAATTGAGCGATTTTTCATGGAAAACTCTCTGCGCTATTCATATATTTTCTTCCTGTCGTACATTCCCTGTTTTGTTAGCTCTCATATAAAAATTACGGCTTTAAAATTGATTAACGCGTTCAAAAGTTAGAGTTGCGGAAGTGAAAGTACCCGATGTTAAAGACCGAACAAGTTACACGCTAGAATAACCCAAGAGCAGTCTTGGTTTTACGTTCAGCTTTGGTATTTGCAGCATATCCTCCATTAATTACACATTTGGAATAAATGTCACGGAACACCAGGGACGTAACCAGTCTGTGGGTGAGGTGACGCGAGGAGGAGGGGTAAGGGTGGGATCCCCACTCAAAATCTTTGCCCCTCCTGGCCCCAATAGAGATCAGGAAAAGTAATAAATTGATAGTAATGACAGGTTACTGTGTTCACCTTTGCAAAATGTGTTTTAGTGATGCCCCAAAAGTTAAATGGTTCCCAATGCCTGTCCCCCTCCCCAAATGAAAATTTTTCGTTACATCCCTGGGTAAGACTGTAAAATGAAACTAGATATCAAAATAATATTTAATGATATGAATTTGTGGACTTGAAGCAACAATTTGCAGAATTCCTTTCAAATTGCTTGATTTCCATGTTAGTAAAACTTCCAAATACATGTAAAGGCCTTCATAACAGACAAAGCATTAAAATGTTCCATTTTAACTATATCCTGTTAATTTCATTAAATCTTAGGTAATCTACATTATCATTCAACACATGGTCTGCGTAGCATTTGAATACGACGCCAAAGAAATCAACCTGTTAATCTATTTTGAAGCCCCCACGCTGTGTAGTAATGGGTCTCATGCATGTACAGTCAGTGTGCAATTTGTTCGGGGCTGAAAATGGACACCTTTACAAAAAATAAGTAGTACACCTCATGATATCCAGTGAACATAATCATGCTATCTCATTGGCTGATTCCTATTACGCGAAAGATTTACCTAGGGAAATAGGATTGAACTGTTACTACAACCTCGTCCCCAGAGTCACAGTGCGGTGTAATAAAAATTCAAAATCACAGGTTATATCGGGAAATAGGGCACACTATTTTCCCTTGGTACTGGTACGGGCCTTCCCACCACTCAACTCGGTTCGGGGTGATAGGCCCGTAGCCAGTACGCGGGAAAATAGTGTGCCCTATTCCCTCTAACCATGTAGTATTTGTCTACTGTCGCATTTTGAATGGCTTGATCGATTTGAAAAATTTAAAATTACGGAAAGACTTCCATATGTACCCCCCTTGTATATATTTACATGATACAAAATTTATTTTAATTTTGGCCTTGTTTAATCAAAAACGGAATAAACGGCTAAAATAATTATATTTTATGTTACATGTAAATATATGAGAGGGGGGTACATATGGAAGTCTTGCCAAAATTACTGTGAAAGCTGATTAAACTGGCTATCCAACACAGGAATTAACTTGGTAAATTTCGTTAAGGTTTCTTCATAAAAAATCCCTCATTTTGTTGTACTTTTTTCTGACTCACCCTGTAGTTAGCGAATTGTTTTACTACATAAAGTCCCAACTATTCTCCTTTACAAAATAGCAAGCTATCACACTTTTTCCAACGCCATTTTAATCAAGCCCGTAACCAGAATTTTTTTAGGGGAGGGGCGATTTTTGTCAAAAAGAGACCTTTTCCCCTAAATTCGCCCCTTTCCAAAAAAGGGCGATTTGGCAAATGTGGACCTTTTCTACCGAAATTTAAACCATTTCTCAACAAAAAAAAGCAACATTTTTTGGCTCGTTCCGCTCGCAAAATCGATTTTATTTGCCGTTTTGAGCCATTTTTAGGGGGTTTGGGGGCTTTTGGAATTTGGGGGCGTCCGCCCCACCCCCCTGGTTACGGGCTTGATTTTAATGACTACCACATGTGTTCAACGGATCTAAAAATTGAATCCATGTATCTATCATGATATCTGTTCTTTTGAATCCGTGTAAATTGAAGGCAGTCCTTAGCCTGCAAGCATCTTTTCTACTACCTGTAGTAATGAAATCGTTGGAACCCCTAAGTGTAATATTGTTTCTGAACGCTAATATTCCAGCATAGGCGTCATCAATGGGTATGAGTTTTGTAGACAAAGATGATTTATACATTGCACGAACGGCCGCAAAAGACATGATGTAACCACCACCAGAAAAATATGGTAAAAAGTATTTAAATGGATAATTTTCACGCGAAACAAAGTATTTGGTTCCCGATCTGATTACCGGACTCCTTTGCATCATGTGCCCGAGGAAATAGCGCTCTGCCTGTTCCTTTGGTATGCTTTAAGAGGGTTCAATTTATTGTCCCAAGTTAAACAGCATATCATCATTCTCCTTTATAAATAATTTAATTGATTGCAATAAAGAGGAAATACCAAAGTAGTCCAAGAACTACTTTCAATGTAAGATTATGGAATGATTCATGGAGTCGGCAAGTATAATATCACCCTTATTTTTGCCTCTAACTAACTCTTGTGTCATTGCTTGTTGTTCTTGGAGCGTCCAAGTATAAACAAGTCCTTGCGTAAGAGGACTTCATATACAGGAGCTCACCATGTTTACAATGGCGTCTCGTAATGAACCAAATGTCAGGTTCGGAATTACCAGAGCTAGCAAATATGGACGATGCCCTGGTGTTTTTATCCTTATCACAAGCATTTTTAGGGTTACCAACAGTTTTAAAAATTTTGTCAAAATAATTTACGTTGCTAACTCCTGCTGACCATTCCTCGATGTCAGTTTGGGTGGGAAACGGCCTGGGCATCTGTCGATTGGCGAGGTCGAGTTTGTCATGCATCAATCGTTTATTTGGCTATAAAATTCACCCATCGTCCCCGATCCTCGAAGATCGCAGTAGTTGGCTTAACCTCCAGCTGTTCGGAAGTGGCGTTGTATCGAGGATTACCCATTGAGTATTGTGAAAGAATCCAAGTAACTTCACCGAGGGGAGAACAATCTTGCCCTTTTTGCATTTTGTGAACCCTAAGTAGCTCGCCGAAGAAACTCTCTTGAAACAAACATAACCCGCGCCTCCTACACATATTGTGGATAAAATTCGCCCGGAAATAATTCTTCAGAGACATAGTCCCACTCCTTTTTCTCTCTCTGAGGGCGGGCATACCTTTTTCTTCTCCCATAGTCCACTCACGCACCCTTTTGCGTTTGCCCCTCAGCACGAGTTGATCTGTAGATCATATGTCTTCATCAATAGGAAGACCATTCATTATGTAGAACACTACAATTTCGTAGTCACTTTTTCATGTTCTCATTAGTGTGAACACTACACCCAATCCAATTGTGATCCCTGACACCCTACCCCCCCCCCCACCAGGCGCAGTTTGATAGTTTAGTTACATTATCATTTGTGAAGTGCCTTTGCCATCGATGCATCAATATAGGTGGCCACCCTCTACGCCCTTCACCGTGTGTCAATGAGTAACTTACATCGTTTGTGATGATAGCCCCATACTTGTCGTTTCTCGTTTCAGATTCGCTGCCATGTCACTGCGCAAAGGTTCTGTCGGAGGAGTACCAACAAAAAACAAAGTTGGATGGTATTTCCAATCTTCTTTCAGTATCTCCCGTAAGTAAGTTTCGCGAATGGCCTGTCGTTCTTTCACGTTTTTGGGGTATGAAATGATTAATGAGAAGAAAGGATCTTCGGTCCCAGCGGAACCATCGGGTGGATTGATGGAAAAGGTGATCTCGTCATGCAACCATTTGCTCCTTTTGAGATATCACATTTTCAATAGTTTACAAGAAGAAGCTGCCATCCTCTTCTATAGACTTGCCTGTCGCACAGCCTTTCCTCCCTTAACATCTTCTTTATTATTTTACCAGACTCTACCTTATCCGATTATCCGGATTTTGTGGCTATTGCATCTTCCATATGCTCCTTTCGGACCAGTTTCAGCATCCACGCTTGTCGTTGTCTTCTAGAGTTCTCAGGACAATCTGTGAGGTCCATTTCAGCCAGTTGGCCCCAAAAGTCCTTTGTTGGTGGTAACCGGGCTGTCATGTAGAACATTACCATGGAAACCCGCACATGGCCCAGGACACCATCAAAATGGGAAAAAATAAGGCGATTGTGGGGGGACTGCATGGGGGGTTTTTTGGGGGGCGTTTAGTTATCAAGAGGTAGTGTGATGAGAAATTAACCATGTTCCATCATCGCTTCAATCTGAAAGAAAAAAAAAAAATACTAAGCGTAAGTTTTGAAGATCCGGGAGACGTTTCATATACATGTAGAAAGTCCCACGTCGGTTATGTCATGGAATACAGTGTCGTTGACTGAGTGTCCTATAACGACCATCTAGCTATGTTAATTATTATTATAATGATGCTAATACACTTGTTGGGTTACAACGCTTTCTCAAAAGGGCGGAATAAGAAGAATTCAAGACGGTATAAATTAAGTTAATTAAAGCTAGCACATGAGCGTGTTGTTGGCCCAGGTTATTCGTTGTTTTAATGGTGTACTGTCTATTGCCAAGTAATTAAACGGTTGACTACTGAAACAATTATCGTACGGGTTCTCTTTTAAAAAAAGCTGAAAAATTCAAGATTGGCTGCCAATTTCACGTGAATTGCTAATATTTCTAGTAGAGTTTCAAAAAATAATTCCCTATAGTAAATGAGCCAAAGGGTTGGAAAGGGTTGGTCGGTACGTCGAGGGTAGTAAGGCTCATAGTGAGGATTGGCAAAGATATGAACCCCAGAATAAGAAAATATGTGATACGCATTTTGGCCGGTGGTGGTGTGGTAGCTTTTGTGTGTTACACCCTTATTCAAAAGGGCCGCCAAATGCCTTAATATCACGATGTGTGCCATATCTTAAACTGTTTTATAGGCAGTTAGGACAGTATTTGATGTCTACACAAGGTTTTACAGCTGTGCTTTAGTCACGTGACTATTTAATTTTGAAAATGGTTTCATAAATCGTGGACATCAAAGATGCCGCCAACAAAAATGGTTGAGGCTGTGTTTGCAAATGCCGCTCTAACAGGCATGCCCCCAAACGCTCATTGAGTATGGAACCTATTATACAGTTGTAGGTGAGATTAGGGTGAGGAGTTCATAAAGGCAAACATCATCTACCTGAATGAGCGTGTACTTTTGATACCCAATCACTGCTGTTGGGCAATGCTCCCTCCTTTAATAACGACACAATCCATAGTGCGAGGCGTGAATGCCGTCGTAGACTGCGAATACAAATGAGAAGGAAATGTTGATCACAAGAGGATGAAGAATGCTACTGGTTGGCAAGCTCATCACTAATTCTAAAAGTCGGGGGGGTTTCGCTGTTAAGTGTGCCTCTTCTAATTCTAAAGAAATGTTTTGCATATCAGTTGCTATTTTTAATGGCACATTTGTGAAAAATAGTTAGCCCTTTAGATTTTTAAAAATTGATATTTTTGCATGGATATAAAGCCTTTATAGACATTAGCCCTCATCAAGTAGGCCATATCAGCGCGGCTTAATGGGGAACCCGAACGGATTTTATAATTAAATGTCGCCGGCGACATTAATTTCAGCAGACGACGCGGGAGGAGGAAATGGCGCGTAACACAGGGAAAAAACACACACCAGAGGTGATGCTCCCGGCATGCACCTTGTTGACCGGTCTGTGATTTGTATGGTTTTATTATCATGAGACGAGGTTATTATATTCATGTAAAGAACCACATTTGTTGATTAAAGTACGGCAAAATTAAAAAAGTCGCCTTAAAAATTAACTGGATGTCTTAGCATCTTATAAATGCCCCTATTGCTTTTGGGTATGATTTTTATGGGTAAAATACATCTCTCTTCTTTGTCATGGCCTAGACTATCATGTTCGAGCAAAACACGTTCTCGCATTTTTCATCAAGAAAGTTGAAAAGATCTGTAATGATGTTGGTCATGCAATGGAAACGGTCTCAATGCCCAATCTGATGAATAAATATTACGTTTCTTAATTTTTTTATCTGATTTCAAGCAACTTGAAAGCAATGGTGTTGCATTGCTAAGATAAAATTCAAGATTAAAATCAATAATGCCTACAAAAGTTGTACCCTGGACTCCATTCCACTTGGCCTGTGAAAAAGAATCTGGATATTTTCGTTCCTCTTATTATATACTAAGATCGTAACCATACCACTTTCTGTGGCATATTTCCATCTGAGTTCACCATAACTCATGTTATTAAAAACAGCACTCTAGATAGGAATTCCTTCATTTCTTTGTAAGGATATCGAGAAGGCAGCATCACGTCAAGTAAAGGTATGGTCATGTGGTAGCAAGCAAGCATCCGGTGGGAGCCTAGCCTCTTCAGTATTCGCCAAATATTAACAACAGATCGGGAGACAGCCCTTTAATGTGAAACTGATCTTCTCCGATCCCTGACAACAATATGCTGTCATCCGTGGTCCAGTTGACACCAATCGACGACAGGATTCATATTTATTAACTATTGCAAAGACTTGTAACTACATTCGGGCAATAGGAACCTGGTAAATCTGGTTTTTCTACCTATCTTAAAGACCGTTGTCCCAAAAGTATCAATGACGTGTGAATTTTCTTCAAATCATGTCATGAGGTAATCCCTACCACAGGGGTCCATTATAGGACCACATTTGGCATCTGTACACTCTCCCAGTCAGTAATACCATGTTTGCTTTATTATTTATCTCCTTCAATAACTTTCGCCGATGACTTATAAAACCGTATGTTAAGTTTCGCTGCAAAAACCTAAAGAATGATTGGAACAGGTGGTGTTAGGTGATGTCTTGTATTGATGTTGATCAGCGCATGGATAATCCAAAAACCGTTACCTGACTAGCTTGAACTAGAATAAGATGGAATTCTTTCTAATTGTCAATCTAAATGTCTAAGATTCCCATCAATCAAGGAACCTTGGTGTCACTTTTGATATTCTCTCACCATGACCAGTAATTTTTTAATACCATAATGTAACTCGATCAACTTCCACATACATGTAAGCAACATTGGGTATCCGTCGTTTTCATCATCAGAGATGCCATGTTATCTTGTGGTTAGAGGGACTGTCTTTTCCCACTTGGACCTATGCATTTCTTCTTAAAACGGGGCTGCGAATTCGATCTCATCATCTGTACAAAAGTCAGGACAAAGCATGGGTTTAGTCTTCTCATGTGGATGGGAGCAGACCCTCTAGCGACTTGTAATGAATGAGCTTTAATGACGCCGTGTTAAATGAGATCAACAGCTACGTTTTGCTTATTTTTTCTCGCTGGGTTGATGGGAGCGCCCATGTGTGACCAAACAAAATACTACAGCAGGTATGTGAAGGAATGTTAGAAGTTTAGCGGGATATTATTATATAGTGTCTCCATAAAATGTCCTATAGAAGTTTTTAAAAAAGCGGCGACTAATGGAAGCCAAACGTAATTCAGCGTGTAATGCTCGAGCAGAGCCATTCATATTAGGGTCCTTCAATACCACATGCATGCTATACAATCACTTTGAAATTCCCCGCGTAAAATCAATTGAGACCTTCATCGAGTTCCTTAGGAATGACAGTATGTTGTTTACTGGCCAGGTGGGACTTCAATTGGCTCTCTACCTTCATTGCGGATACTGTTGGTAAAATCTTTATATTCGAAGGGGGCCTACCTCGTTATTGTATTGAAGTTATTGGTATCTATTCACTGAGATGGCGTTCGATTTTCAAAAGCATACACACACAGTTTTGACTTAGACCATGGTACATAATACAATTTTGGCCTTTTATTTAAATTTCCGTGCTCCAGCGCTGCGGTATGACTTATTTCGTCTTCACTCTAAAATTAAAAAAAAAATATGATTTAACCCAGAAAAGCAGGGTGTTCACCAATGAAAAGAGTGCACATGATTTAGAAAAATGAATAAAATGTAAACTCAATTTATTTCAGATATCTGTGATCAGAATGGATAACACATAACCACGTAATTAACTCAAGCGAACAATGGAGTAATGAGATTCAATATCGGCCCGGGGCACAACTTCACATTCTTTTACATCTGGTCTAGGTTAATGTGCACCAGTTGAAAAATAGACTTCGAAGTGGTATGTCATTGCCGCATTGGCACGAATTCTTTCCTCGTTCGTGATGAAAGAAATCTCGAGATTCTACTGTGTGTTCAATTAACTTGAACCATGTGATTAATAATTTTTTTCGAAAAGAACATGTAAAGGGACAAATTCATGAAAGAAAAAGCCCATGCAAGGACGACCTAATTTGTGCATACCCTAGATCCGCAAGTTATTGTCTTTAAAAACCTATTTCTAGTCAATGTACAAGAAAGGCAATGGTATTCAGCGACCTACATTTTTAAAAAATCCTGAGCGAGGTTAGTTATTGCTTTAAGTTAAGAACAGATACTAGAGCTCAATACGGCGAAGTCATAACACCTGATATAGCTTCAATCTTTTCAACCCCCAAAAAAAAAATGTAGCAGTAACCAGTCAACTGCATACCGTGTTGAGAAGAGATCTGAAGTGTGTTTAGGTTGATTGTGAATATCATTTAGCTCTATTGTTGGCTTGAGGTTGTTTAGTGTACATATTGGTCACTGACATTATGAGAGAGTAAATTGAGTTGACATCATTTTTATTCATTTTTCTAAATAAGGCAATTTTTTCATTTGGGGATACAGGCTTTCATGGTTTGCATAATATTTTTAAATTTTTAGTGAAGGAAGTAAGTGAATCCCCAGCGCTGGCGCACGAAAAGATCGTTAAATCACGAACGTATCAGGCCTAACTGTTAGATACCAAAAAGTAAATTACTTGTTTTGACAATCTCATGGGACAAAGTAAGCATGACGTAGCAATGGACGCGAGATGGCCGAAAACGTCCACTAGGGCCGTGGATTATTGGCTAAAATGGATGCGCCCATCAGGGCACCGATTTCATTTTTATCTTCTATTTAGCATTAATTTATTGTAAACATCAATGTGTGAAGGTTTCAACATAATTTATCACATATGTAACTAAAATTGCGTGTCATGTACCCTTTAAACAAAGAGATAGTTTTCAAACTCTTCCTGATGGGTATTAAGGAATCACACCAGTAATAACGTGAGAAACATGTACGTCCAGCCCCCACTGCAAATGCGGTGTTTTTTTTTTCGCCTAAGTAACCTTAAAAACTGAGAGAAATGCAGATCTGGGTTGCAAATCATGGGTGCTAAATATTAAGTATAAAATCATAGGAAAATCAAAAAAAGGTTGTCACGGATATGTTATTTTGATCCGACAAACAATTTTAACCGTTTTTACAGGAACACCTGACTGAAAAGGTGCTGTGACCTCCAGGATCCACGGTGCATGCTAGTCTTGGAGGTCCAGTCGCTCAGAAATTTGGGGATAACTACCTAATTTAATGATTGATTGGTAGGGAGATATATGATCTTCTTTTAAGCAGAATGTTAGCTTTAAGGTCTGAGATGTTCCATTGAGGAGAAAATGACGTTTTTATCTCGCCCCTTTTGTACAGGAACGAATGGGAGCAGCATTTAGTGGTGTGAAACCTATACGAGCTGTGTATAGCAGACAGCGAAAATAAGTTCGTGACCGCCACATGACTTCGGTAAGTCAATTGGATCTTGCAATCTGTCAACTTGTTTTCAAAACATTTGTGATACTTAGAAAGCGTCCCCTGCTAGTGTTGTCTATGCAGACCGGGGGGGGGGGGGGCTGATCAGAGCAGCGAGAAATGCGCGAGAGGCAAGATAAGGAAGTGTGAATGGAGCTGTTAAAACACTCTTCGGTTTGTTAAGCAAATGTAAATGACCGAGTCTAAGGCTGCAAAAGTCCGCAGTCTGGCTTGCGAAAAGTTTTAGCCGATTAAATAGCCACAATAGTGGATCAAAGGTAAGCCATGACAACTTTTGTGATGTACATGCCGGGTTGTACAATGATGGCAGCTATTCTTTTATCCAGAAAGTGAAGGTATTTTGATACAAGTTACATTGAAAGTGCCTCTTGTCAGCTATAATAGGAATTTGGTGTGACATGCTTACAAGCAGCCCCCCCGAGTAAACCCCCTCCCGAGTAAACCCCCTCCCGAGTAAACCCCCTCCCCGAATAAGCCCCCTCCTTTCCCTTCTCAAAGGGCAGTGCTTAGGAGCAAAGAGTAAGTTATTTATTTCTGATAAGCTTTAAACAATGGAAAACAAATGTTTTTTTGGGTAAGCGCTATCTGAGAATCTTGCCAGTAGTCAGAATATGGATATTTGGACATACTATTTTTGTTGACTCACTTAATTAAAAAAAGAAATTATTCTCATGAATGATCACAACATGTGAAGGAGGTTTCAAGTAGACAAGAAAGCAGTAACTTACAAAATCTGAGATCTCTATTAAGACTATTAACAACCCCCCCGGCAATTGAAAACTCATGTTTCCTGGTTCATCTTGCTCTGTTCTTTGTAGGGGCTATTTAAATGCTTGGTATTTTATATTAATAGTATTATGATGATGAGTTAGTTTACGACTATTAGATTAATCTTTAACTACATAACAAAGCATCGTCAGTCGGCTCCGGACCAGGCTACTACAGGCCTTCTGTAACTACGGCGGTCTTTTCGGATAGAAAAGCAATTTTGTTTGGCTGGAGTATCTCTTCAGTGTCTATCACAGTGCTAGACATACTGGAAGCACAGTATGCATTTGATTTCCTCTTCCATTATAGCACATATACGTTCACAGGCTCTTCATCTACGACACAATATATTTTATGAGTTGGTGGTCTTGGACTGGGCAGTATGGGACGGTATTGGTCACATTTTAGATGGGTGCATTGGAATCTGATAAATAATAAAATTTAGCATACCCTGTAGCAAGATATTGCAAATGCATTGATCTTGTTTCCTTGGTAATGATCCACGCTTCACACCAATAGATGATTGTAACATATGTGTATCAAAGTTTGCACTTCTGTGTCGATTGGCAGGGATGTGTGCTACTGCAGGTTTTCCGTTACAGAATGCTGCCCATGCAAGATCCCCAACACTCGAGCCATTGTGAGAACCAAGTACTTACAGTTTGTGGCATAGCTGATGCGTTACTACATTGTATAATAATAGATTGTGCATTGCAAATATTGCCAGGTGCGTAGGCATAATCCTGTATTAGGGAGCACGGGACTGCTGCAGCTGCAGTCCTAGATTAGGCCATGGGTATGGATGACACTTAGCAACAGGACAATAATACAGATATTGAGCATTTTTAGCAGGACTACATTTCTCGGACCCAGTGGGGTGGGTCACAGACCACCAGCACCGGTTCAAGAAGTGGATTTCTTCAGAAGGTAAACTACCAGGACAATGAACAGGAATTGCATGAACACATCAATGATTGCACCCAGTTGTTATTGAAAGGATAACAAAATTCGATCTACCATGACAGTGCTATTAGTGTCCTGTAGAGCACCTGAATTACATAACCAACGGAAGGAGAAGGTAGGCATCCAAAAGCTTTCATAAATAGGACTTCAATGCAATGCTGTCACAACTCTTTTTGGATTAGATGCCATCTACATTAGCAGCTACCTCCGACGCAGGTTGCTGCTGCCCTACAGTGCTATTCAACTTGCCGGACATGCCATTAGAATTGGAATAATCTTTCCGAATATGCAGTGCAACCATTCATGATGATGGAATCCAAACCATCAATAATCAATGACTATGCGCTTGTGTGAGACCCGTATGAGAGCAGGCAGTCACATGCTCAGGAAGTGAATTGGATGACAATACCTGGCTAAACAGTTTATTAATTTTAAAGGCGTGAGTTAGTGATAATGAAATCTTCGTCCCAAAACCTAAGTCACACACACTATCACTTTCCAACTGCTCTTATAAGCTTGCCCAAGAGCCATTTTGGCAGCCATCCAGAGTTGAACTTAAAGGGTGAAACGAGAGATTTTGGGGCCCCCATATATGAGGCCATATGTAGAGATTTCATATAGATAGACCCCCAATAGATTCTTACCTTGTGTTGGTACGGAAAGGCCTTGAAAGTTGAAAACAAAATGCGATTTTTAGTTCCTTAATTTCAATATAAAACATAGCTGAATTTTGTATTTGCTACTATATATATAGAAATTAGAAATTGCACAATTTTGAAACAAAGAAATATTGTTCAGCTATCCTTTCAGATCGGGATATTTATGATAGAAAGCTTTACATAAGTGCAAAAATTTAGATTGTTCACATTTTGTAGGGACACGTGTTGATTTGAAATCTCTCGTTGCAACCTTTAAAGGAATGTTTAAATGTGTAAGTTAGTGACAGAAATTAAATCTCAACCCCCTTAAACATAATCAAAAAACACCAAAATGAGCATCACTATAGGTCTGGGAGCATATGACCACTATATGTGTTCAGAAGCATTTTGGCGCGCCATCTTGAAAAAAAGACTAAATACACCCAAAAAGCTACCCACTGCTGAAATGCTATAACATAGTTTCCAACTAGTAGGGATGTTATACTTGCCAAAAATCAATATTAGCATTATGCCTAAATGATACAGGTGCGAAAATTGGGGCAAGGCTCATAGGACATATACTTTAAATACTCCGTGGGTTGGTGCCTTGAATAAGGAAAACTTAGTAATAAAGTAAAATTGATGATAAGCTTTATGTTTGTATTGTAGAAAATTAAAATCACAAATATGTGTGCAATTAAAACTAATACTAGAAAGAGATTGTATTCGTGCATGTGTATGTATACTATAGAAATCTCTGATGTGTATCACAGATCGTGTAAATGGGGGGAAATCAGAAATGGTTCCCGTACTTCAAATCGCATATCTCAAGAGGTTCATTATAAACACATTGTAGAAAACTCGATGATTTTGAGCATAGTTAGGAGTTCTTGTTTTGACTTTATGAAAATTCAAGGGCGTATAAGGGAGCACAGAATCCCTCTTCGTCGTGTACAGTGCAACACACCGTTTCAGTTCCATAAAACGCTAGAATGTGAGTGTAATTTGTGTGGTTTTGTGGGCGAATATTTGTCCTAGAGGTATGCTTTTATATAATTTAAAGTGTGTATTCTTTTATCTTTAACTTAGACTTTTACAAATTATTTCATGACACTTGACGATTTTTGTCTTATATCGCCATAACCCTACCTTGTATGTAGTACAAACTATACCCCTTTTTTTTTTTTTTTTTTAATCTTGTGACAAGGCAAACACTTTGTTACCTTTTTAGCAACAAGCAATCCAAGCATTTTTACTTTTGAACCCCTGCATTATGAATTTTCTCCCCCTCCTGGATTCCGCCCACACTTTCATGGAAGATAAGGGAGGGTCACCCCCGCTAAATTTGTTCATTGACCTCTATTTTGTATTTTGGTCGTGATTTGGATCTACTTTTCAATTACAAGCCCTCAGTTTGTGTCCTTATTGAATTAACTAATTGACTTGGTATACATCATGCACATTTGGAATAGATTCATCAGGATGGTTCATGATACATATTATTTTGGAAGTTCTGGTTTTCAAATCCAAGAAAATAAATAGTACTAACCGAAATATTTCGGCTCCAGTCTGGAACCTTTTCAATCGAGAATGACTGTGGTGTATTTGTGTTTTCACTGCGATGAAGCCGCACACCGACCCTCCGGAACTTTTAAGTTCATCCTAAGGATAAGAGAGACCCAAAACAGTCGGCCAATGCAATTTATGAGATCCCCTGCAAAAACTGCAATAAGACCATATAGGGAACGGGTAGACTGTTTAGCAAGAGATTGAAAGAACATCATTACGAGGCGGAAAGAGTTCGGTGCAAAAACTTTCACACGTTCTCAGAGAAAACATCCAACTTCTTGAGACAATTCAAATCGGCCATAGCTGAACACGACTAGGAACCAACACGTGATAGACTGGGACAAGGCAAAACTAATTTGACCAGGAATCGGACAAACAACAATATGGCTTAAAGAAGCGATATGGATCAGAAGCAGGGGGACAACTTGAACAGACGAGGGAGCCGCCAAACTGTGATCAGAAATATTGGAATTTCACACAAACTGGCAACCCAAGAGTTTGATGACATCATCATGGAATTGCCATCAATAATACCAATCCAATCCACCATCAGTCATTCTCGATTGGAAAAAGGTTCCAGACTGGACTGAAATTTTCGTTAGTACTATTTATTTTCTTGGATTTGACACCAGAACTTCCAATATATTATTAATAATTTGCACATGTATTTCATTTACCTACAAATTACCACGGATATGAACACTTACCCTCTACACATCAGATACGGGCTGCCGCCCAGTTGAATGGTCCGCGCCGCGTGAAACAACGGAAGTTGGTTTTGACCTATACAATATGGCGGAAACAATGCATACACCTGCTGGTGTCACATATTCCACACAGATTTTCTAATTGTTTGGGACAAGGTGTATGCATTGTTCCCGCCAGATTGTAGAGGCAAAACCAACTTCCTATTCATTGGGCGACTCTGACCCGCTACCCATGTGATAGAGGGTCAGTGGATATGACCCGACATCCCGACGTTCCCTTTAAGAGTTTCTTTATCAATGGCGTCCGAACCTGCATTCAACTTCATTTTCTAGAGCGATGTGTCAAGACAAAAACGTCTTTCGATTGTGCATCTCAAATGTTACCAAAGTTGCTTTTTTTAGGGTATTATTAGAGATAAAATATGCCTTAGTAGAATTACAAAAGTTTGAGTTTCATAAACTTTAAATAATGAAAATTTTTCAACTTTACCTAATATCTTAAAATATCCTGCTCTTAAGAATCTTCCAATTGAATTAGGACGCGTTAAATAACCTATACTAACCATTATAAGGCCCGAAAGGGTTACAGGGCGGATTTTTTTCAGAACGGGGACTTTTCCACCAAAAAAAAATCAAGGGTGGGGGGGGGGTGAGCGACTTGGCAAAATGGACTTGTTTTACCGGAAATAGTTAACCTTATTCACCCCCCCAAAAATGCCATTCGGCCCCGCTCGCAAAATCTATTATTTAAGATTTTTTAGCTCTTTCTAGGGATATTTGTTTGTGTGGCTGGGGCTATTGGGAATGGTTGTGGGTGGCTACCGCTAGTCCCCCAAATAATTGTGACTACACCTTTGACATTACCACTTAACACTGTTCCTTAATCATATCACTGAATGTGTAGTCCAATGTGTTATGTGTAATTGGATAGCCATTCTAACCAAAAACCACCACCAAATATCTTGAGGACCACTCTTAACTATGTCCTTGAAGTATCATAAATAAAAGAATTTCCAAAATGCTGGCAACTAAGTAATGAATCTGATGAAATTTGATTGTCCAAATCCGACCAGCACCAAACTCCTTTATCAAAAGTGTAAAGGAAGCAAGAATAAAATCCACTGATTTTTCTGAAAACAATATTACCTCCTGGCAACGTTCATTCTTACACAACTGGATAGCAGAGATAGTAAGGATAATACTATGTGATGTATTGATGATATAACTCATTTGGGTTGCATATGCTGCTTGAAAACTGATTGGAGAGAGTGAGTGCCAGTAGAATTGTTAAATGGCTAACAAATTACAAACCTTTGTGATAGTCCCTCAATCTAGGAAAACTACGAGGTAAACCTGGACCAAATTGCTACAGAAGGTTTTCCTGCTGGAACTAGCAGGAAATATCTCAAAATAACATATCAAAAGGTAGAAAAAGGGACTCCTGCAAACATCTAATTTGCATTTATCTTACTGGACGTAATACTCCCATATTTTTGACAAAGGTATATAGCCATAAATGAATGTGTTAGTGAGATTTCCCATTTTCTGTTAGTATTGAACATTTTTGCATGGCTATACCTGTAAGGTGTGTAGCACTTTGCATTAATTGATATATTAAAAGTGTCAAATGTGATGGTCTTAATTCAGAATGGCCGCAATTTTCCGCCAAAATTAAATTTTTGCATTCTAGATGCCTTTTCAACTCAATCGGGATGGAGAGATCTTTATTTAACAATTATTATCAGAGAGCAATTTATTCAAACACATTGGGTCAACTGTTGCCGGGGGGCACTCCGTATTCGGAGTTAGGGTATATGACCTCGGCCAGGTGAAAATAGGTCCTTTCATTTACATTTACCAAAACTAAGGGGTCATTTGGTACACAGCGAATAAAATGGGGTATCCAGTATAAAAACTTGCAGAAGGTGGCCAATATGATGTTAAAACCTGAATTTAAACAATAGGAATTGCCTTTTTCCAGAGTTTCAAATTGCCGTTATTATAAAATTGCTGTCCATGAAATATAACTTGTTTAAAGACTGTGCACGTATGGTTGTGAACATTTTGAATTGGGTTATCAAATTCTTTTAAAAAGTGGATAATTTTCATGCAAACGTGTGATAAAGTGGATAGCAGGAAAGAAAGAAAAAACGGTGACGAGGGTCAATTAAATTATACTCACCAAACGTTTGTGATATTAGGTTATCTAATTTTATACATGTATCTTACGATTTGATCCCACTATTCATTTTTTGTGCTCAAAAAAAACATCACACACCCCTTATGCCACATTGAAAAATGTCGGTGCGCCCTCGCCTAGTAGCGGTCCCACGCTAGCTCGGTACGCCCATCATATCGCCACTGGGCATACATGACCTGTTATTCATTTTTTACCTTCCAAGGCTTCCACTTGCGGGGAAGGGCTGGATGAGGGTTACTAGTTGGATTATTTGTAAGTATACAGTATTAACATAGAAACAATCTCCAATTGGGAGGTATATTCTATTTTATCCATTTTATACCTTAGAAAAGATCCAATAGTGCATGACTGCCACAGTACTGGTCACTAGGTGGAGGAAGTTGAGCCGGTTTTTCTTGTCTCAGTTGCTACGGGGGTTTCACGCATGGAATTCTATGGAAGCTGAAATAATTTTGCCCCAATGTACATCATTATACATATATCTGATAGCATATAGCACCTCTATCTCGCGAAGGCATATACAAATGTTAACTATATACCGGTGTGTGTAGAAGTTTTTATGTCCGCCGTACTCATCGTCCGGAGATTCTAAGTCCTAGGTTTTATAGTCCGGGGGATGTACAAAATCTAGAAACTACAGTCAGTCGGACTATAGTTACCAAGGATTGAAAGTTCGGCACGTGGAGATGCAAGTCCGGGGTGGACTATCACTCTTAGGAATTAGTGTCCAAATATGAGACGACTATCAGCCCTAGTAGAGATGGGGTGCTGGTTCGAGCATGGACTACTCTGCTTCTTTATCATGGTATAGGAAGTGGCGGCCGCCAAGGAGGGAAGAGGGAAATTTGGCCCCATGTAAAATTAGGCCAATAGTATAACATTTTGGCTTTAAAATCGCAATTTTAGGTATTTTAATACTATTTGGTCCAGTATCCACCAACTATTGACCCCCCCCTCCACACCAGGATGTTCGTTACCGTCGTGTTGAGGGTGATTTGATAAAAACTTTCGGACGCTTTTCCATGACGTACCGTAAAATCGTCCGTTCTCCACGTCAAAATTGCACTTGATTAGTTTGTAGAACACCTTCCGAAAACGTTGCGAAGGTTGGACAAACAACAAGCACGAAGGAAAAACCGACACCTTGTTTTGAAATTGCTGCTATCCAGAAATAGTCCCTTTAGAAAAAAAACAGCTAGTCGAATTCTGTCGTGCACGATCAGGGACAGAAATTACTAAATCATTATATGATTACATAAAGACGCGTATTCGGCTTATTCACTTCACGGTTTATCTAATACATTGGTAAGCATTCAACAGATGCAAAAAACCTGGGTTTCGAAAAAAAAGAAAAATTCGTGGCGCTTCTTTGGAAATGTCTCTTTAAGTTTGACGGTTTCGGACACGAATTCTGTTCATGTATTCTTGTTCAAAGATTGACTCGCGGAATCAAATTCGCAGGTCAGTGTCATAACATATATCAGTTGCAAAACACGAATGAAGGTTTAGGGTTTCGATAATTCACTAAAAGGGTTCATAAAATGAAGTATGCATGTTGTAATCCATCAAGTACACAAAACCTTATAATTACAATGCCTCTTGTAAAAGCTGGGTAAATTAACCATCGTTTTAGAGCCATTTTTTGGAACAAAACTCCCGGGGGGGGGGGGGTGGTACCACCCGCCTGTGATTTCGTTACTGAACATCACGATTCCTGTAAATTCGGTACCACAGGGTTAGCTTAGAGTTTCTTCTTTTCCATGGTATCAATTGGTATCATGAGTACCAATATCCCATTATGACGTCACTTTGGAAGTCATATGTTGAGGAAAAGGAAAGTAACACAAAATACTGAAGAGGTTGTGTCTTTCGCAATCTTTAGCGACTCAAAAAACATGATTATAGCACTAAAAGCTCTCAATTAACAACTGAGTCATTTTCATCAAGTGAGAGCCAAACCGCGATGAAAATCGGATAGTCCTAACATTTTGGCGAAATATTGAATTTACACCTATGGTGTCTATGGAAATGACAATTTGCTAACAGGCGAACTTTATGACATCCATTGTGACATAATGCTAGGCCCATGTGGTACTCATTTGGATCAATGGACAAGAGGAGGGACCATTGCTATACTTTGTGCCAAATCAAGTGCTGTACGTTGCTGTGTGTTGTGTCGGAATTGTTGTACTTCTCTCCCGAAGAGGAGGTGGTTGCCACCCCATCTATCAATTGGGTTTTGGGATAACCCTGTATCTTACCAACCCCGGTGGATGTTGTTTTTGGATGAAAAAGGAGCGGCAGCATGTCAATTGACCAATTCACGATTAAATTTGGCACCAAAGAAGGGGTTTTAGCAAGCCGGGGAAAAACCTGAAGGGGTGTGTAACCCCCCCCCCCTCGTAAGGGAAGCTCTGAGCTCTAACATAGAAAATAATTGTAATTACTAACATTATGATATGTATGGCATGAATTTGTCCTTTCAGCCATAATTTCCAAATACAAATATGCGATAAGTTAGGTCAAGTCAGCAAAAGCATAACCACAAACATACTATATATCACACTGATAAAAAAATCCTTTATTTTTGTTATTAGCGAGGAAAAAATCAGGAGGGTGTCTACGCGATCAAATTCCCCAGGCCCAGCAGGTGGCGCGCGGTGGCGCGGTGGCGAAGGAGCGGACGCACATCCCACATTCCAACAAAGCCACCATAAAGCTAAAAAGTCTAAAAAAGGCCAGCAAAGTAGATTTCGCGAGCGGATCGAGCCAAAAATACGGTTTTTAGGCCTTCTTTGTCGCAAAAAAGGTAAAGATTTTGGCAAAAGGTAAACTTTTGCCAAAAAGCTAAATCCCGACCTCCTTTTGGGTTAGGGAGGCCGAATTTTGGAGGAAGAAAAATCCATTTTGACAAAAAATTTGCCCCATCCCTCCCCCAGAACAAGTCCTGTCACGGGACCTGCATTCCCATGTAGACAGGGGAAGTATGTAAATAAATACGGTTTTATTATGCCTTAGTCCCCAATTTACCCATTACATATTAATATTAGCACGGAGAATAATGTTTCATTGACATTAAGGTTTACAGTGGTGTTATCATGGTCCCGGACCATGGTAATGGATATTGAGGTCCAGTGGACAACAAAAACTGGGTATCATGGGGCCCATGGACCACGATTTTTTGAAAATTGGACAGTAAAGTCAGTGGACATTACACCACTGGGTACCAGGTCACCTGGACCATGGTATCTGATAGTAATGTCCAGTGGACAAAACTAAAAATGGGTATCATGGTCCCTGGACCAGGGTAATGGATATTAATGTCCACTGGACAACTAACACTGGGTATCATGGTCATCTGGACAATGATAATGGATATAATTAATGTTCAGTGGACAATTAACACTGGGCATCATGGTACCCTGTACAATGATAATGGATATTAATGTCCACTGGACAACTAACACTGGGTATCATGGTCCCCTGGACTATGATAATGATAGTAAGGTTCGAGTGGACCACTAACACTGGGGATCATTGTCCATGGGACCATGGCATCTGATTTAATGTCCAATTGGAACAACTAACACTGTATCATGGTCCCTTGGACCATGATCTGGATTAATGCCAGTGGACAAAAACAATACTGGGAAACCATGGTCCCTGGACCATGGTGGTAACGGATATTATTGTTCCTGTGGGACACTAAACACGGAGGGAGTGTATCCTGGGACAAGGCTTCCTTAGTTGACTAGTTCGTGGATTATTGTGATTATAAGCTTCGTTTATTCCATCGTGAACGGTTAACAAATAAGTGGAAAAAAATCTGGGAGTTCGTTTTGTATAAACCAAGCCATTTCATTTGTGTCAAATTACACTTACGCCAACGAAAAAAGTCAACAGAAGAAAAAAAGTATACTAACAATCACCCAGCAGAAGGATTCGAACCTGGTTAATGGATCGATCAAGTTCATTAGTTTGACAGTCCTGGACCTTGCCGTTACACCACGGAAGGGGTGACAACCACCCGCTCGTTTTATTCTATTTGTCCTTCCTTTTGGAAATAGCTGCATTCGTGATTAAAAGAGCGTACCAGATAGGACTATAGTATCGCGGACAGTGAGTACTTTTACTGCTGTGTAAAAGGCACGATAGTCCGGTGGGGATAATAGTTCGGTTTACATGGCACAATACGTAAACTACATGATGCGAGTAAGGGTCCATTACGCAGGTCAGTTGTCAAGTGGACCCTGTAACTAGGGTCATAGGTCGGAGCATTCTTCTCTAGTCCGGTTAGGGCTAGTTCTAGGGACAGGGCTACGGAAGGACCCCTGTTCCCTAGGAAAAATAAGCCACGCCGGCCGATAATATCTGCCGGACTATATGCGCGTTCACACCGGCATTCCTCACCCTTATGAGACATTAATGGTAAGGATGCTTAGCATCCTCCTCTACTAGGCTGCTTGCTGACTGGATGGTTTTGGTCACAATTTTAAAACTGTAAGGACGTCTTTCATACAAAATTTGGAATTAACGTTGTATGCGTCCTCCATCCTGCTGCTTCCATTAATGCCAGTAATGTTAACTCCTACGTGAAAAACCTGAGAGGGCCTATAATTCAAATGTCTGAAGCCTGCGGGTTATGGCGATGTTACTGACCAGTGAAGAGGCTTTCACTTTAAAAAAGCGTCAGAGATGATCGAGGAAAGTGCCCCGGTGATTAATGTGTGCTTTGACTGAAGGCCTTTTAAGGTAAGTGATGAAAAAAAGTGTCAGAAATTGATAAGGAATCCATAGATTTCTACTTAAGAGGGTTAGAGAGGAGGTAAAAAAAGTGCTCCGTCTGGACACCGATGTTTATTCTCAGGAGCACCAGTAACGCTAGGAAGCTATGGAAGAACTGTAGGCGAGGTATAAAATCGAGGTGACTGTGTTTCCTGTGTTTAGGCTAGCTTAATCAGAATACTTTACCATTTCCGAAGAACGAGCCGATCCGTGAAACGTTAGCATCGAATCCGAGTACGTGCATTAAAGTTTGCGACTGTACGACCCTAAAAAAGTTGAAACTGCCGAGAAAAACAGTCCGGTGGTTGTTATGTATTCTCAAACAGAGACCAATACGATATCGTATTGTTGTATGTTCTCAAACATAAATAGCGCCCTCATTTCATATAATATTTTTGCCAGAGGGTGATGTACACGATGATTGAGCCAGCTGGAGATGTACATGATAGATCCGTGTCCGATTTAGTCACGTCGCCAACAGAAGCTCTATGTGGATCAACTTAGAATTTCTTCACATGACGTAGAAGAGTCGAAAGTCCACTATAGTATAGATAATGGATCGGTTGACTCTTCTGCATCGGCTGCCAAGGAGGCAGAGATTCTACAGCAAAATCCTGCACTAGATAGAAGGCGAGCTTGAGAAAGCTACACATAATATAGAGGATGTTATCCTAGAAGCGTCACACTCTATCGATTTTCTATTTACCGGCAGGTTTGCCTTACAGGAAATCCGTCTCGGATGACCTCTTAATAAACTGACCAGCCCTCCTTAAACATCAAAAACTACGTGACCAAAAAGGGGGTATAAGCAGCATCCTGCTGAACCATTGCTAAAGCTTGCCAGAATATAGCATAGGAAGTGGCGTGGGTAGCGGTTAGCAAGTTACTATGGAGCAAAGGTCCTCGGAGCGAATCTCAGTGGGACCACTTGCTGGATTTAATTCGGAAACTCAATTTGCGGCTTTTGATTTGTTTAAAGATATTGATTAAACCTGAATGGCCACTTTCTCAAGGGTCATTTGAAATGGGCAAATGAACCATGAAAGCTTGCACTACCCATCGGTGTGTGTTTCGTGTAGTAGTCTTGTAGTGTGTTTGAATGTTGAAATATTGGCGCTGTTTTTCAGCTGATGCCTCCAAGTTGCATTGTTTGATGTCTTCTAGTAATTATAAGTTGTAAAGTCTCTGCAATTTTGGACTACAGGCCACGATTTTGGAGATTAAAATAAACCTTGATCATCATCATCATAATCAACAGATTGACCAAACTTATAATAACGCAGTCTCTCACCCAAGCTTTTCCTGTCCCGCAAGCCACATTTTTCATACTTTCAGTATGTTGGGAGTTTGAAAAGAGTCATGCTTGCAAACAGATCGAATGGCCTGTGTAATCTAGAAAATCATCTGGTAAAATATGACTGTCTGTTGAAAATGCCACTCCACAGTAGATTCTGATTAAGCTATCATTTTGGCTGACATTTCCCCTGGAACAAAAACTGTCTACGGAAAATAGGTGATAATTCCAGGGAGATGTTCCGCTTTCAGGGTAATAAAAGATTTTGGCCACCAAGTTGAGGTGGCGGATATTAATCATAGTACACATGAGGAATACTCTTGTTCCTCCTTGGGTGGCTTAACTAGGCAACTACAGTGGAATAATATGATCTGATTTTCACCGATTTCCCAGATCAAGTCTCTTTGAATCGCCTTAAGTGTAACATAGCGTTAGCAACTCTAGTACATAGAAGAGGAGCTTGTCTTTATAATATTCGACCACTCTCCTTAATTTGTGGGACCTCATGGCATGCTTTCTAACATGTCTTAGAAGAATCTGTCCGTAAAATATATTTGGTGTGGAAGTTCTTGAAATACCTTCCACCATAAGGACCTTAGAGTTGTTAAACCAACGAAATACTTCAAAAACTTAGTATTCAAAGGACTTGGTGATATAGGTCTGACAGTAGATAAGTAGAAACTCCGAAGGTGTTGCTGGAAAAAAGTTCCGACCACAATTTGCAGAAGGGTTTTAGTAGAAATCTAACCGTCTACCAAGCTGCCATCATCATACGCGCAGAACCATAGAGAGCGAGAGGATGAAATTCTCTTCATAATGCGCAGGATGCAATCTAAAAATTCTGCAATTCTCTCTTCAGTGGAAAAGCCTTTGAATTTCATAAGAATCTAAGATTGTCCAAGAAACGCCAGCTTCATCTCGGGAAGAGTTAGAATATTTAAGTTAGTCATGGAACCCAGTTCCTTCACCATCTTGATAACCAATGTTGACTATCAGACTAGACTTGTTTGGTGATACAATCAAGCAGTCGTCGAAATTGACAAATATCTGGATACCCTCCTTCTCAAATGTTCTGCCACTGTCTTCACTATCTTGTAAAGGTAAGGGGGAGCAGTAGAAGGACCGAATGTCAGAACTCGAAACTGCTAAGACTGGCTTGTCGAATTGGAAGCCGAAGCAATAGTTTTGATGAAAAACAGGAACAAGGATTTAAGAATCCTTAAGTCTATAAACGTTGTGCCGAACCAGACCTAAAACAACTCATAGTAAACAGCTACTGTTTTTATTTTGAAAATGCTCGGACGAATAGAATATGTACAGGTGGAGCCGTAAGTTGAAGATTGGTTAGGAAGAATCTCCTGTTTCCTCGGATCTAGGAAGAGTAGAACCTTCCATGCTGTGGGAGGAGCGTGGCCTAGCGGTTTTTTTTTGGTTTTTCTTTAGGCTAGGTTTGTCTGCTTGCCTCTGGCGCAAAAGTACCATCAAAATTCCCGGGTTCGAATCCCTAGTGGGGTCGTGGCACTTGCTGGGATTTATTCGGGTACTATCATAGGGAGTGATCTGTATAACAGCTATTGTTAATACAGTCAATACGCTCTCCTCATGGTTCACTTGGAATTGGGCAAATGGATAGGAAAGCACTCCCCCGTCCTTCGGAGGGACGTTAAGCCCGTCGTCCCGGGGACAGAGAGTTCACAACTGCAATGTACATCGCCAGTCAGTGTCGAGTAAGAGTAGGTGTAAACCCCCCATGACTGTTCCCCAACCGCCCCAGCCTCAAATAGCGGGCCATATCAGGAGCGTCCGTATCATGGATACACGAGGCCCCGGTTCAGACCACACTAGCTGAACAAATCCTGATACCACCACTAAGCCATTACCAAACGACTGTGGATACGAGCAAACCAGCTGTAGAAAAAGTCAGCCTACATCTAAAATGCCAAGAGACGGAATGCATGACCGTCAAAGGAAGAAGCCAGAATCATCAACATATCTGCCATACAACGGTACCCAACTCAAAAAAGGTTAGACCGCAAGACGGGTCCTATGTTGGAACAGCAAGAAAGACTCAAAAGTTAAAGGGCCGTTTGACCTGCTTGCTAATAGCATCGTCCCCATACTCCAATATTTTAACGGACGTGGTCAACATTTTGGTATTTGAAGTAAGCTACTATTTTTCTCATTTACCGGTGAAGCTTGTGCTAAAGGATATTTGGGTGGTTTGGAAGTTATGGCGAAAATGTACCCAATTTGGTCGACCGATCTTAATTTACACTGCTACAGGCTAAGAAAATCAGTTTGTACCTCTCACATGAGAACGGTTTGAAATATCAGCGCACAACTTTAACCAGATGAGTTTAGGGGTGAAGAACCCATTCATCAAGATGAAAACTTTATTACCATTAATCGGGTCGTACTCTTTTACTATATTAAATAATAACCAAACTATAGGCAAAAAGGCACTTGGGTTTTATGCCAATTAGCATGTCTGCAATTGCTTCCTTTTTTCTACCTTTTTGAGTGTTCGGGAGGGTTTGGTACAAACAAGTTTACAGAAAGAAAATCTTCTGTAGCAATTTGTCTAGGTCATACCGCAGATTGAGTGGACTAGTGACTCCACATTCAGTGATATGATAATGATCAGTGTGAAGTGAATGTCAAATGTGTAGTCACAATTTTGGGACTAGGGGGTCCGCTAAAGATCGAACTGTGGTTGAGTAAATATATTATTATGATTTTTCTAATCAACCAACAGATTCGGATCTGTGTTGGGGCCCGCACCCACCGACCCTCCCCTGCTTACGGGTCTGCCGGTCACCTTATTTTATTGATAGATATCTTTAGTACTTTTTACCATCAATCTGTCAAGTTAAAACCAATATATTTAAGTTCAAGTTTAACTCTTATTTAATTAGGATTTAAGAATGTAATAAGAAACTCCAAATTACAGGGACAAATACATTATAATATAGATCGCTGTGTCTGACACCTTTAGTGATAAATTAAATCTTATACTTTTTATACCATCATCTGTCAAGTTAAACCAATAATATTTTAAGTCAAGTGTTAAACTTCTTATTTAATTAGGATTTAAATACTGTATAAGAAATTCCAAATTACAGCCAAAATACATACATAATATAGATCGCTGTGTTGACAACATAATCCTATACGTTGTTTAAAATCATTTAATTTTATTATATTGCCAGGTTTTAAGTTTCAATATATTCATAGAGGTATATTAAGGAGGTTAAGCCATAAAGATTATATAACCACATATATCTAGGATATTTTCCTAATTCAATAATTGTAAAATTATTTTGTTTTTTCTTTTACAGTAATTCTAGTAGATATGTGTATATGTTTTCAATTGCAAATACCAACGAGAGAGGGTTGGCACATGGCCTTTAAACGGGAGAATTTCAAGGATGAATGGGAAATTTTAAACGGAAGCACAAAAGGGAAATGCGAAATTTGTCGCCGTAAAAAGTTCAATTTCTATCATCCCAAATACATTTATAAAAACAACAATAAGCTTAGCGCTATTGAATGGTTGGTTGTCTGTACAAAATGTATCAAGCAGACGGGCGTGATGGACTATATGCTAGGCTGGGTAGATTGTACAAAATGTTCAAAGCAGAAGGGCGTGATGGACTATATGCAGGCGTCTGGGTATAGATGATGTGAACCTATGACCGTCACTTGTGCATTCAGGACGCCCTCTGTGTTTTTCTGCAGGCCAAACTATTACGTAGTTTCTGTGCAGACCACATAAAATCTGGTTATAAATTACTTGAGAATCTTCCTGATCTAAATTGGGTCACAAAATGCAGCGGAGCATTAGCTATTATGCTTGATATAAGAAAGGTAGTTATATTTAATTCGAAAACAAAAGTTACAGCAAAAAACAGAAATTTCCCCATTGCAATAAGTAGAGGTGCTTTTGCCTGCCAGTTTCTCTCTTTACACCAACAAGGGGTGCCAGAAAGAGAAACAAAATTGTCCATCATCATAGCTGGCGGTTGTCAAGCCTTGGTAGCGTCAAATAAAATTTGCCATTTAATAGGGTCAAAATCAGGGTCCCGTGACAATGGAGAGCAAAGTTCGTTGATTATGGATTTGTTACTTTGGGGTATTTTAAAACACAAAAAATGAAGCTCTATGCCCATCGCAAAAGTGTGGGGGAAACTCCAGGGGGAGAGTGGAAAATCCAAAATGGCGCCGGCTGGCCATTTGTGAAATTAGAAAATTGGTTCTCTTGAACAAAGTAACTACAAACATGGGTGGAATAAATGTCTTTTTTTAACTAATTGATGATCAGAAGTCCCATTCCGACCAGTTATTTTTTTATAGGTTGTCATTTTACTGTGAAAATCAAAGATGGCCTCACGGCTATGTAAATATATACAAATATTCAGAAATCCAAAACCAGTTCACCTTTAAGATGGTATTCACGTATTGTTTCTAAGTGTTTACCTGTCCAAAAACCCATTACAGGTTTAGTTGCCCTAAAACTGGAGGTCAAGCACTATGTAGAAATCCAAAATGGCTGCTGGCGGCCACTGGAAATTAACAAATCGTTATCTCTGACAAGGATCTTACAAACATGGAAATAAGTGCTTTTGTGACTAATTTGATAATCAGAAGTCCATTCCTGAAGTTAGTTTTTCATTAAGTGGTCACCTTAATGCGTGAATCCAAGAGGCCCGCCTTGGATATGTAATATATAAATTTTTTGACATAGTCCAAGCCAGTTCATTTCAGATGGTTAATGTATGTTCTACGTGTTCATGTGCCAGAAATCCATTCCAGTGTAGTGTTGTTAACCGGAGGTTACATCGCTAGTGAGAAATCCAAAATGGCTGCCAGCGGCAATCTTGGGAAATTTACCAACTTGGTTATCTCTTGAGCGAAGTAACTTATAAACAGGGAATGTTCTTTTTTTTACTAATTTTGATGACCAGGAGTCATTCCGGGAGGTTAGTTTTCATGGCGACATCATTTACTGTAAAATTCAAGATGGCTGCAACTGGCGATATTAAAATATAAAAGTTTTGACATATATTAAAATATATAGAAATTTTTAGATAGTCCAAGCGAGATCACCTTTGAAGACGGTTTTACTGTTCGTGACCAAAAATCCATTCCAGGTGTACTTTGTTAATGTGGACTGGTAACCAATCACTATGCAGAAAATCCATGGCAACAACGGGCCATCTTGGAAAAGATACAATAGGTGACTTGTATGTAGGGCTGTTAAGACCCCCATTGAGCATCGTTGTCACTTAACGAACGCTATTTTTGAAAAGGTCATCCAAAGACCCCTTTTTTTTTTTTTTTTTGAAAGTTACCCACTGTCACCCAAAGAACCTATTTTTGGAGGGAAATTGAACAATGTTACCCCCAAACCCCTAATTTTTGGGAAAATTTTGCACAAAAAAACGTACAAAGGCCTTATTTTGGGGGACAATGGTTTTTGTCGCTCGCCCAAGACCGCTTATTTTGAGTACTATGTGAACCGAATTGCCTAGTTTGGAAGCGCCAGCCTTACAACCCATATCTCTTGTCTGTTTTGCAGGGCGATCCTATATCTGGACGCTGATGAACTTAGTCACATTAAATTACTTGATGAAGAACAAAGGTTTAAGGGTGTGAGGGGACATCAGCTCTGAGTGGAAGCTTTTTCCAGCATCGTTGAAATATTACCGGCTTTTGTGTGTGCTATGGACTTCTTACCCGGTCCATTAAAAGGACGAGTAACAACGGCTCTAAAGACATGCAGGAGGAATGGTGTATCTGCAATGTTACATCACAAAATGCCTTGCAGGAGAGATTATCTTCATTATCCATATGCACAACAGCCTGGAACATGATGGGAAACATTCTGCTTGAACATTTAACCATCAGTGGGACCATTACAAGAATTGTATCGTCGTCTGAGTTTCTGAAAAAGGAAGATCCAGGACCTCGTCAGACAGTACTGTCTCGATACGCAACCGGGCATTCCCATGTATTATGAAAATGGATGAACCATTTCCATCATCACCACCCGGTTTTATAGTCTAAGGTTAGCAAATCCAACAATAAATCATTTCTCCAACACTTCACGAAAGACAAATTCTGGAAAACTGTTGCTGACAATGAGAGAAAATGTAGTTATATAAGTTGCAACAACACTGAGGCAGGCTCTGGATGCATTCCAGTTCCGGGACACTCCGAAGCTGCTTTACAATCATCTAAATTCAAAAGGGCATTTGTTGTAGTCGACAGTAGCAGAACAGAGCCAGACAACTTCTTTAGCAATGGAGAGAAAGCCTTCCTCTCGGAGCTGATGTCCTCTCAGATATGAAAGCCTTTTGTTCTTCAAAGTAAAGCTATGGTGCAAAAAGGGCAGGTCGAAGAGTGGAAAGCTCTGAAGTGGGAATACACAACAAAAAAGCAGATGCACAATTCGACTTCACCGATATGAAGCTTAAAATACCACCTTGTTTTGAGGGCCACAACCTTGCATGATTCAAAGGATGTTGTTGAATTAAGGAAACAGCCTCTGCAGTATGGCTTGCAACTGGTAGATGGCAAATTAAATGTCATCATGTAAGATACACTCAACCAGCCTACCACAGCTTTAGCCCTAGCTGCCCATTCTGTGTATGTAATGTGGAATCGTTCCGATAGTGATGAAGGAATCATCCTGCAAAAAGACAGTGATTCAGATACATCATGCACTTTCTGAGTCTGAAAGTGATGAACCTTTTGTAGCGTAAAAAACTGCGTCGTCCGTAAATACTTGGAAATGGGAAAATTTCCATATAATTCAACAATAGTATATGGCGGTCATCTTTGAAATTTCACCAAAGGATGTGTCAGAATCCCACATTCCCATACGGAAATAGTAATCACCAGGGTTTGCAATACTGTATTTGCATTGTGGATATCCCACTACCTGGTCTCTACAATGGGTTTATTAAATTGCAAAGATACAATGCATGATGGCATTCTGAAATCAATGAATAAACATATTTTGAGAAATGAATCTATCATCAAATTAGTCAAAACAACACTGATTAAACATGCAAGTTCTTTCATGCAATTTTGTAATTTCTGATGGTGTCAGTGGCCATTGTGATGTTATTGATGATATTAAACAAATTCCACTCAGAATGGATTTATGGTCACACAATAAAATCAAAAAACAGTTAATGATTGTAACAGATAAACTGGCTTGGAATAGTTAAATGTGTTCAATGGATCCTCAGCATCAAATTCGGCCAAATGTCCTTATCAAGTTTGTAAGTTAGTTTGTTCAAAGATACACAATTGGTCAATTCCAAATGGCCATATGGCCATTTTGGATTTCTGATTAGTGATGGTGACCCCCACAGGTACACTACAACAGGGATTTGGGTAATTGTAACACTAGAAACAAATAATTAACCACTTTAAAGGTGTGAACTGGCTTGGATTGTTTTCTTATTAACATAGCCAGGGGCAGCCATCTGGATTTCACAGCAAGATGACATCCTCATGAAAAAAACTAACTTCAGAATTAGAATCTAAATTAGTCAAAAAGACATTATTCCATGGTGGAAGTTACTGTTCAAGGGATACACAATTTGGTAATTCCCAAGATGGCGACCGGCAGCCTTTGGAGGTGCTGACGAGTGCGGCGGAAATCAACGTCGTTATACGAAATAAACCCATATCGAATGGTTTCTGTGACAAGTAAACACCTGAAGAAGAAACAATACATTAACCGTTCGTTAAATGTGAACTGGTTTGGATTATTATCTGATATTTGTATAATAGAGTTAACATAGCCAGTGGAGGCCACTCTTGGATTGCACAGTTAAAAGGGATGACCACCCTATTAAAAAATAACTGTCGGAAAGGGACCTTCTGATCATCAAATTAGTAAAAAAAAAAAAAAGACATTTATCCATGTTGGTAAGTTACTTTGTTCAAGAGATACACAATTTCTAATTTCAAAAAATGGCGCCGGCAGCCATTTTGGATTTTCCACATCTCCTGGAGTTTCCCCACACTTTGCGAGGGGCATAAGGAGCTCATTTGTTTTAAAATACCCAAAGTAACAAAATCATCATTCAACGAACCTTTGACTCTCCATGGTCAGGGGGGACCCTGATTTTGACCCATACTATATTCCAATCCCCGAGCCGCCATGGAGATGTAGTAGCTACGAATTCGATTTGCAGAATTCTATTGAAAATAAGTGATGCTGCACATGCATACATACGCATGTACATGCATAGGCTAAATACATGCATGCATGCTACAAGTCTGCACATTCACATGCATACATCCATGCACATTCACATGCATAATGCAGCAACATTCCCCACGCACACATGCAAGCACACCACACATACACACATACGCCATACATACATACATACATACACACATACTGTCCTGATGATCATGACTAGATAGTCTTAACTTTTTGTGGCTGCGTTATCATAGACTATCTAGTCATGACGTGTTGTGCGTAGTGAAAGGGCCATTTAAGCCAAAAACACATACAGCTTCTGCTCTAACTTACAGCTGCAATTGGCTAAATCTTCATTATAGTTGCAATATACGTTATATTGTAGGCATTCTCCTTGAGAGTTTTCTGCATCCATGTGATAAACCAATTTTCCAGAGTTAAAATTCACATCATGAAATTTTCAGGTGAACTTCCCCTTGTTGTGTCTACATTGGGGCTGTGCCAAATTTGCATCCTGTGTACATGTGACAGAACTGTTTTAGGGCCAAATTGTACATCGTTACAAATTGGTAAGACAGTTATTCTACCTACTCTAGATATTCTTTGGTCTGTCAAAAGAAACATCTTTTTTCTTTTTTATTTAGGAAATGTGTGTGGTGTGGTGGGTGTATACCTATATACATGTATATCTACATATATCTATTATAATCAATATTTTTCTTTTTTTAATTTTAATTTGGAACACTTTGGAATCATTTTCAGCTATTTCTCGGAATAGTATTAAAAATTGCACACCGCGTCCCTGAAATTTCCACTTTGTGTGTTTTAAGTTTAAGTCCGCTGGTTGTAGTCATGTCCTAACCCTCCTGTAGTCGATTACCTACCTGGAACACAGGACATTCCAGTGTCTGATCACATGTGTTACCCCAAATCACTACTCACTACTTCCAAAAACCACACCCGCCACGCTGTTGTCTCATCAAACTGTCCCACATAAACCTTCCAGTGCTCAAATTAAGTAGACGTCAAATCGTTGGACGTGGAACTGATTAAACAGATGCGGGGAAATGAACTTCGAACTTTACTAAGATCGTCCAAAACCACCTTAATCAATCATATAATGAGATCACTGAAACGCTTGTACACGTTGCAGCCTATATACACGGGGTTAATCGTTGAGTGCAACATTCACTCAATCATGTAGTTGTATAGTCCTTATTTGCATTTGAAAAGACGGTCAAAGAAACTTGCGAAGCGTGGCGATCGACACCCATGAAAGCTGGTTTTAATATGTGATATTCTTTAGTTATAGGCACTATGACTACACATAAGTGTATGAAAATGCTGAAAACAATGACAACAGTGTACGATGATATGATTATCTAGCGGGTAAGAAACCCAGAGGGGGTTTTTCCAACTTTTTTTGGTAGGTATGTGCCACCCACCCGGATTTTCCAAAATAGCTAAAAATTAGGCTCCGGAGCTGAAAAAATGGGTCTCCGACCTAGGTTTTCCGAAAAGTTCTGAAAATAAGCTGCTATTTTCCTCAATCCAAGCTAATCCAGCTACTTTCTGCGGTGTTTTCGAGACAATAGGTCGAATTATGGCTTGTTGCCATGCAAAGTAGGGTCTCTAAATTTGTCCTGAATAGCGCTTGAAAGGGGGTCACTACTGGAACTAAAAAGAGCCTGAAATGAGGGTCTTATAGCGGCACAAACCCATAAACTACCATCCCAATGTGCGCCCCCCCCCCCCTCCTGTGGTAGAAAAGGATGATGATGCAGACAATGAGATGATAAGAAGTTAAATACAACATAAGAATACAATAACAATAAAAGAATATATATGAAACTGCAGTAATGTGATTTTCTGTGTTATTGTATAACTCCATTTACTTTTGACTTTTAAAAATTTTATATAAAACTAAGTGCAGAGTCATAAAAACCCGACATTCATGAAAGATTTTTTCTCAAATGGTTAACCACGTTTTTTGCTTGAATGTTTGCTTTGGTTTGTTTACAAAGGATAAACACGGCCTATCACAGATTTTTTATTTGGTTCTTCGGACTTTAGGTTCAGAAACTGTGCCAATTTTGCGGAGAGACCTACAAATTCTGGTGGCCGATTTTTAGCCATACAATGCCGAGAAACTGACAGACACCGAACGTTACCATAACCACATATAGCAAATCAATACACACAGCACTTTCATAATGGTCTCGTTTCTTCTCCAAACATATCAGTTTGAATAAAATGTCTATTGTGTAACATCATTATAAGTAAATATCTTCAACATATTAATTAACCATTGTTTACTCATTAATAGTCATTCTATTGAAATCGCTCCATAATCATTGTCATGTCGCATTTCATTAACAATAATGAAACTGCTCAGGAGATTTTTGTTTTACCATCTCACTAAGGTAATTAGTTTGCACAAATCCAGTATACTCACCGCGTCCATAACTTGCGAGACGAACTAAAGCTGAAGTTTTCCTGTAAAATAACTGGAATTAAAACTGGATTGCGAAGAGGTAATCACACTAGACCAGATAGCAAGACTATTAATGACATCGAACAAGCCTTTCCAAAGAACAAAGTTTGGAGCAGTCTTTGCATGACCCTACCTGATGCGTACGATACAGTCTGGCCCCGAGGCCTCCGACCTCAAAAGCTACTCAAAATCTTCCCTGAGTTCAAGCTTGTCAAGTTTCATTATCTGCTCATCACAAGACAGATCTTACGTCCTGGAGACATCAAATGGGCACCGCAGTATAAGCGCAAACTTCGGAAGGGTGTCCCACAAGGTTCCGTCCTGGCACCCAGTTCTTTCAACATCTACGTCTCAGATCTGCCACAGGGAGATTGTTCGCAGTACTCCTACCAGACGACACGGCAACTCTGGAGCTGCTGACTCCTTTGAGTCCTTAGAACCGTGCTGAAAAAGCAAAAGACCTAATCAGTAAGCCCAATTCTTCCACTATGGCACTTGAATCTCAGCAAACCGAAGGCTGTCAGCTCTGTCTATCAACCTTGCAAATCTATGCGCAAAAAGAGAATTAAACATCACTCTAGATGTAGATAAACGGCCACTGACCCAACATCAAAGTACCTTGGTGTCGTAATGGACCGCAGCCTTAACTTTCAACCAACACACCAGGGCAGTCGCTGCCTCGTGCAACCCTCCCTCAGAACGGCTCCAGGAAATGGATGGGTGGCTCCTTTGACACCTACAATACATCAACTGTTGCCTTGGCATACTCACTGCTGAATACGCTGCACAGTTTGGAGTCCAGCGACATTCACAACAAGATTGATGGTCGTTTCTGAATGATGCATGAGACGATTCGTGGTTGCCTTTTGGCAACAGCCTGGAGAATACCTCCCACTTCTGTCTGGCATAGCTCCTGCAATCTTAGTATTAAACCTTAAGACGACAAGCTCGCCAAGAAATGTGATGAACCTGTAGCCTAATTCCACCACCACCAACATTGAGGATCAGAGAATTCCACGGAATCACTTTTGCTACCCAATCCATTACACTGCAGTCACAGTTTCCCTATCGATCATCTTGGATCAATGACAGATGGTTTGAGCAATGGTCATCCTCACTTTGAACCTAAAGCCTTTTGTGGAACAGCCCACTAGCAGCCAAAGGCTGGTGACCTTTGATAGGAAGCATGGGTTCAACCTCACAGACTCAGAACTGGCGTTTTGTCGTCGTACACAAAGAACGTCCTTCACAAGATCGGAGTAGAACCATCACAGCCCAACCTTCATTGTGGATATCCACAAACCATTAGCCCCATCATAGATGACTGTTAGGTTTGCAAAGTCCCCAAGCAGTATTCCCAGGCCTGATCAACCCTGGATGATGAACCTATCGCCTGGTTAAAGACGATTCTTCCAACGTGATTTTGGACTTCACGAACGAACGAACGGAATTAACTTAAAATTCAATATCGCCCTGTTTTTCAAGCGTAATACAAAACTTTCTATTGTTTCAATTTGGGCCCCAAATTCGTTGTAGGTTAAAACCACACCAGCGATCATTCTTCTTTCTTATTGGGAAATTGAACATTTTTTTACCCAGCATTTTCTTTTGTAAATTCCGGGATATTATTTTTTATATGCCTTCAAATATTCTCCCACCTTATTTGTTTAACAATAATTGGGGGTTTTAATAGTTTTTACTCAAATCACTGATGAAACGCATGTTACTCTGTACACTATTCATCTTTGGTTGGCCAAATCGGCCAACAGGATGTTTAGGGTCTGTCATCAGGGAGAGAAAGAGGAGATAGTGGAGAGGGAGAAAGAGCTGAGAGTGATAGAAGATAGCGGTCGAGATAGAGACCGAAGCGACAGAAATTAACGTAGCCTAATTTGTCTAGATTTGGAAATGTTGAGCGAGAGAGAAAACAGAGAGACGAGAGGGAATAGTTGATCAATAGAGCCTGGAATGAGAGAGAACATGTATTTGTAGAGGAAATTTTGAGGGATCATAGCCTATATAAATAGAGGGGATAGATTATCATACATAAAGAGAGGAAGAGGGAGAAAAACCAGAGAAGGATAATGAAACAGAGTAGTGAGAGGAGAGAGACAGAGGAGGGGGACCATATGAGAGAAAAAGATAGACATGAAGTAAACAACAAAACAAACCGGGCAAAAAGAAGAAGGAAATCAAAGAAAGGAAAACGAGAGACCGGGGTAAAAAATGTAATTGTAAGGGTCTTTGGTGATGGCTGAGAGAGAAAACTACTTTGTTGAAGGGAAATGTTGAGGCAATACTCAGAAGTAGAGAGAGAGGGGGAGTAAACATTAAATTCAAAAAATAAAAAGAAGAGAGAGAGAGAGGAAGAAGAGGGAGAGCTGTTTGAGGAGACGGAATGAGAGAGAAAACGCATAGAATTTGTAAAGGTGGGGACAATGTTGAGTGATACAGAGAAAAAGAAGAAAACTGGAAGGAGGAAACGAGAGGAGGGTCATAAACTGCAGGTTGACCGGGAACTTTCTATGGGAGTTGAGGAGTTTGTGAGAACAAATTGTATCTGTAACAGGACTATAAGGGTTTGTCGCATGGGAGTACTTTTGAGATCAAAAGGTTAAACACTATAATATATGGATGAAATAATATCTTTTTATTATTTAAAAATGGACTACGACAGCAGGGTTAAATGATCAATAACGCGTCATTTTATTTCGCTTTGATTCTGGTAGACTGAAACTGCGGGTTATGACACGGGAGTAGTTTTGAGAAGATGATTAAAAATGTACGGCAAGTTATATACGGGATAAATCATTGACTACGTGGTTCCTTCCAAAATGGTAGTTACACATGCTACAGAATATGACTGGAACTAAAGGAATTTTGGAGATTAAAGTGTTGCCACGGTGACTCGGGAGTTTTGGTGTCGCCGTAGTATCAGTGATCGCTTCTGTTTCAAGCAGTGATCGCTCTTCCATTCAGTGATCCTCCTTCCACCACGCGCGTAGCCCGCGCGAATCGCGGGTCTCCCGCTGATATCATATCAGATTTCAGCTTCGGCACACCACCTCTATTAGCCCAGTCCCTAAGCCCAATTATTGTCACTTTTTCCTAAAGTGTGAAACTGGCATGCCTATATACATATTGACCCCTGAATAATTCTGACTCGCGTGCCAAAATGTAGCGGCCCCCTATTGCCTACAGCACCCCTCTATAGTTTTCCCACTTATTAATATTTCCTTTCAGACTATATGCCATAACTCCAATATTTTTTACCAAATCGGTCAATAGGTTTAAAATGAAGCACATATATATAACTATTCATTTACGTCTATATCAATATGGCTGCCATCTTAGATTTCAAAATGGCCGCCAATGCAAGCCACATTTAAGCCTAACTTGAGTTAGAATGATAAAAATGGCTAATTTTGAGGACACCCCACATTAGAATCTGAGGAGTTTCATAAGCACACTGATGATTTTGCAGCAGTAACTGATAGCAGTAATCATGAATTCCAAGATGGCGGTTGATTCAAAATGGCCGCCAATGAAACTATATTTGGAATTAAGCCAAATGAAGCATACCTTTTGAAGGGTTAAATGATCATTTGTCAGCGTATTTTTGACTGAACGGTCCAGTCAAGTGCTGAAATATATCCTGGCCATTGATGTGGGGTCAATTTTGATATCAATAGACCTCCCACCCTAGATTTCAAAATGGCTGCCACTAATCTCCACTTATTATCCACATTAAGCATTACGACTATTACTTTACTCCGCTATGACTGATGAAAAACATCCTGAAGGACGGTCCCCACATTGACAATGCTAAAGAATTTAGAAGAATTACATTGGAGTGCCACAATTATCACAACTTGAATATCACTATGGCGACTGAAAATGGCTGCCTTTGAACCATTTTTGCATATATCTACCTCTGAAACCACATTGATCTTGGAGTTCTATGACGAACCTCTGTCTAATTGGAATACATTCAAAATGACCCCCTTTGTAGGAGTCTTAGTTAGTATGCTATACTAAACAGCTACTAAGTATCTTAATATCCTGAGTCAGTTATTTCGGCACTGTTGGTGATGGTGCATAAAGTAGAGTGGCATTAAAGCCAGCTATTCGGATTTGCATCCGTCGTTACATGCTCTTGATCAAACCACTTCGAACCAGCTCACTCAAGCTTTTGCCACCTTCGAGATTGTTTCCATTAATGTAGTTTGTTCCACCGAGCTTCCAGTCCCAATTAATAGAACCAAGTAGGACTAGGATTTAATAAAAATGACAGCACAAGTACCCCAAAAGAGATATCCAGGCTTTCATAAGGCTCCCACGGAAAGCCTGCAGTACTGAATTGGATAGTTAGTACAGATGACTCTGGACGTCTCACAAACATTCCCCATTTTAGACATTTTGGTACAGTGTATCAATGGCAAACTTTTCTAGGTTGATTTTGGTATATAATGGTCTTTTGGCAAGTTTTACCAAACTTCTCAAATAGCATATTTTATACTCTCAGGTGAACCGAAAAACCACTTTTTTTTTTTTATTTTACAATTTTGATAACTTTGCCAAACGATTGGGCCTCGTGCATACAGGTCGAAAATTTGTTATAATAGCCATGATTCTGCTTTCAGATTCTAATATGTAAATTTCTACCAAACCAAACTGGGGGGTCCCAATACCATACACATCACCAAATTCAGAATCTTTGACTTATCTGGCCTAAAACAAATGTTAAGTAATGGATAGCCCTGTACTAAAAAAACCAAGCTAAGGTCCAAACGTCTATTGTGCAAACTTTAGCTGAAACTTTAAGCTGCTTTTTTTTTCGAAAGCTGCATTTTCTAGACATTTCCAACTAAGATATGAATTGCTATTCTGTGATATTGGCTACAATCTTGAACAAAAGTGTGGCACACTTTCCTACGTACGGACCAAAGTTGAAACCCTAAATTGTGTTCGCAGTGCGCCTAACACTCTCACATTGATTGGTAGGGAAGGGGATGTTTTAGGGATTGGCAAAAGCTTCAAGCTTTACACCAAACATCATCCAGTATCTTTTTTCTTTCCTCTAATTTCGATCTAAGGTGCAAAGTTGAAGGTGGGTGAACCCAATGGCCAACCTCGTCCCCCACTTACACTCGACAAAAATTGAGATTGTATTCAAAGAAGTTCATTTTTCTTCATTTTATTACCACCTTTGACTTTGACTTGACTTTACTGCATAGGACGGGTGTCCCTATTGGCGCTTCTCATGAAGTATTATCCTCCATCTGGTCCCTGCCCTTTGCCATAGATTCGGCATTTTGAGTCCAAGCCGGTGTCCTTGGGGATCTGGTCTTCCCCTCTTGCTGGTGGGCGACGGGCTTCCTACGCTTGTTGCAGTCTTGGCGTAATAGGCTTGGTAGGTAATCGTGTTCCGGCATCCCTGACGACATGTCCAAACCACTTTCAGCCGTCTCCTGGTGACCTCATCCTTGATGGTGCATTGATGTTCAGAACGCTCTCTAATTTCATCATTTCTAATTTTTGTCCAAAGGTTCACTCCCTAGGATGACCGAGGCATCTCATCTCAGCTTTCTAGCTTTTGGCAGACTGCAATTCCCAGGACTCTGCTCCATAGGTGGCAATGGGGAGTATAAGAGACTGGTATATTCTGACTTTGAGCGATCTTGTGCATGTCATGATTGCTCGATGGTATTCCTGATTCTACCGAATGCCCATGCTGCCAGTCTTGTACGCTCTTGATGTACTCCTTAACCGAAGGCACATTACTTCCAAGAAGAAAAATCATGTACTTTGTCATAGGTGTCTGGTTAATGCGATGTCCCTTCTTGGGGTCATCGGACATGATCTTGCATTTAGATGGGTTGATCTTCATTCCCCATTTGCCGCAGGCTTTTCCAGTTCTTCTGTGGATAGCTGTACCTTTTCAAAGACCATTTCCCTCAGGGTTGTGTCATCGCGGCCATAACGAATGTTGTGGATTTTCATCTCTCCCATTTGGATTCGGAGCCTAGGTTGAACTCCTCTCCATTAAACAATTCAGAAGAGATTGAAGAGGCATGGAGATAGAAGCATCCTGTCTCACACCAACTAGACTTCGAACCAAGTCATGAATTTTCCATTCACACTACTGAGCATAGGGTTTGCTCATACATCGTTTTCAATTATGTCTACCACTTGCTGTCTACTCCATTGATCTTCAGCATTTCCATAGTGCCTCTCTCTCCCAATGTATCATGCTGCTTTAAAATCTACAAAGTCCAGTGTATAGGAATGCGTCCATTCTATTGGCCTTTCTAGCACTTGGCGACATAAATACAGCACAGTATTACCTCTTGAGCTTCTAAAACCACATTGTTCCTCTCCAAGGTAGTCATCCCTATGGTGTCCTGGATCCGGTTCAGGATCATTCTACAGAATACTTTCCTGGGATGGACAGTAGAGTATTCCTCTATGTTGCGGGATCTAGTTTCTCACCTTTCTTGTATACTGGAGTTATCAGTCCCATTGCTCCAGTCTTCTGGAATTTTCCCTTCTACCCAGGAAATGTTGATTATTTTCACAGTAACTGTGTCTAGCTGGCCACCGCTTTCATGGTTTCAGCAGAGATTTTATCCCGTCCACATGCTTGTTATTTTTCAGGTTCTTAATGGCCTCTTCTACACTTCCTCTATTGAGAAAGGCATCCTGTTGAGTTATAATTGCCAGGTTCTGGATGGGGTGAAGTACTTCTTCATCTCTGGGGAATCAGTGTTGAGGTGTTTTGCCTGACGTGTTCTTCCCAGCACTCTTCAAATATAACTTTATCTGGAGCAGTTTTAAGGGCAGCCATGTTTGTCGTTGGCAGCTGCTGGCAGTTGAGCTCTTTCCCTCGCTAGTCTACTGCACACTTGAAGTAGTTCACATAAGGCTGTTGTTCCTAGCATGTGGATCTTCGCATCTCTTTTACTTCCCTTTTCGGCAGCTTCTTCTTCTTATACCAGTTAAATTTAAAGATCAGAAATGTTTCACTTGATATATGAACAAACCATCCCCAAATGTTGTCGACACATAATTATCACACCCGTCTCCTATACCATTTAGTACATTATCAAGTTTTGAGGCAGGTCCAAGTGTGTGAAAATATCGGATTCAAACATGTTAAATATAAAATCGGACTATTTACGGCCCAATATTAATTGGTCGCGCTGTGAGATTTTAAATATTGGGCTCGACCTGCAATCCCTCACCCATATTCTTGCAACTAATAGTTCTCCCATTAATGGTTGGGCTTTATCGATCCAATCTTATATCACAATTAATAGCCTTTACTATCCAATGGCTTTGACCGTTTGAACCCAAATTTGAATTTTTTTTTTTTAATGAAAATCGGACATGATCGTTTCTAGTCACCGCCTTTATTTACTTCTCTTATACTTACTTCCCAACTTAAGCAAATGTTACTTACTGATGAAAGTGCTATTGCTTGGCGGTTTCCATCTCTTCAGGAAATGTTTGTCATGATATTGCACAAACAAACATAAACACCTTTGTGTTATGCACAAATTACTACTAGCAAAGCATTGGGATGTAAGGACATCCAAACCTGGTTGCAATTGTTCCTTGTCCATTATGGTTTTGCACTTGCCCTAAGATACACTCAACCTAAGATTTCACATCAGACCCAAGTTTTAAACATCATAACAAAAGTGTATCTTCGTTCGGTCTTGTAGTTCCAATAAGATGTAACTTGCATATCAGTACACATGGCTCAATATTTCTAATTCTTATAATATTGTTAGCCTCTCAATGGAATAATAATAAGATGGAAACAGTGCTGAATTTCTCCAACACAACGATCGTTAGCAAGTACCAATCTGTGTGTTCTGTATACCTTAAATTCGAAAACAGGCTGTTAGCATTCAAATAGGATATATAAGTGAAGTAAGGCCTAACATGGATCATCAGTGGTGACCATTTGGAAATCTAAGATGGCAGCAATATTGACTTTGATCTAAAAAAATTATATAAATTAGAGTGATTAAAATATAGTACAAGGATTATTGGACCAAAGTGGTGGAAAAGTTTATCTCCCCTTCAAGAGGTACATTCATAATTCTGGTAAATTCAAATAATAGTTCTTTAGCGGCAATTTTGAATCAGATGCCATCTTGAAAATTCGAGAGTTCTGCCATATGTTACAACTGCATAATGCCATCAATGCGTTCTTGAACTCCTCAGCTAACATGTGGATGTCTTAAAGTTAGGTTTTTTATCATTATTAACTCAAATAAGGCTTAAGTATAGATCAGTGGCAGCCATTTTGAATCTAAGATTGCAGCCATGTTGATATTAACTAAATCAATAGCTCTTACATATGCATCATTTAAAATCTTACTATACGTTATTTGGACAACACATAGTGGAATTATGGCATTTAGCTCGTGAATGTAATATTTCATAATTGGTACAACTAGTAGAGGGCGCTTGTAGGCCAATAGGAGGGCGCTAAATTTTTGGCACTCGATCAGAAATTGTGCGGGGCCTCAATATGTATAAGCATACCAAGTTTCATGCTTTAGGAAAAATGTGCACTAATACTGGCCTATTTTTTGTGCTGCGGACGGGCTATATCTTGTGTCCGAGTGTACGGCGGGTGCGCGTCAGTCACGCGTAAAACACGAGCGTCTCTACAACTCATCTCTACGCGGTTTACTTGGAAATACGCATTTGTCGTCCAGCATTTAATTGCATCATTTTCATCGCAGGACTCGTTGCCTGGGATATAAAACTGTGTTTTTCTATTTCCCCAGAAACGAGTCTTGGGGGGCCCCAGGCACTGATGAAGAGCCATCATTTCTGGATGTTTCTACTGATTACCTATTTGTGGTTAAAATATTGTTCAAGGATTATATCCGACATAGCGGTAAACTTGGCCTTTGGCCTTTTTACGACATGCGACTACACCCGACTTTGAGATCAACTGAACTTGATGTAACTTTACAATACATGCCGAAGTAGAAACTTCGAACTTTGTACTGAAACTTGTTCTATTGATTCACGACCATTCTCATAGGCATTTAATCTACCATGTGATTTCTGACCTTTTTCACGACCTTATATCTCAAGTTTTTGACATCTATGGGATTAGTTTCCTAGTCACCTTCACTACCAACCACTGTATAATACATTGCGTATTGTAGTTTGCAATATATAGTAGGTATACGTGTATCATATCTAAAATAAACAAAGGTTTTGGATTGTATGTCCATGTATACGTAGGTATAGGTGATGTTTATGCATATGTAGAACGTACAATGTACAAACTGGGTTCCATTGCGGTTGATTAATTACACTTTTGATTATATGATCTATTTCCCCACCCCTTCCATGTCATGGCTTACCCCGTTAATTCTTTTTGAACTATCAACACATAAAATGCACTTAAATGAGTCCAAACTGATGTTAGTATCATGTTTTATTTTCATTGCTATAGTTAATATTCTCACTTTGATATTATGATATATTTTTACTGCCGTCCGTGCTCTTTGCATACCCTTTAAGTCTTTTTCCAAAATTATGTACAATGATGTTAATCTATGTTTATATTGCATGCTTAGGCTATTTATTCTAACCTTGATTGTATGAAACATTTTCCTACTTCCTTGCCTCATTTCTACCCATCTCAGCTTTTTTCTAACTATCAAAGTACCATGTTACAAACTGGTGCTAAAAAGTAAGGTGCTTATATTTGTTTTGCTGCCTGATATTTTTCACTTTTTATTATATCATATTATTTTCCTTCCTTCCTTGCTCATTGTCTACCCCCTTTAACTTTTTTCAACTTCTATTATAAACGAATGTTATTATTGTTTACTGTTGCGACTGATTTTCACTTTTGATTATCATATTTTCCTCCCTTCTTTGCTCATTGTCTACCCTTTAATTCTTTTTCTAACTATAAACATATAAAATGTAACAATGTTGCAAACTGGTGTTAAATTTATGTATATTTTGGCCATTTGCTGGATAATATTCTCACTTTGATATTATGAAACTGTTCCTATTTGCCCTTGCTCATTGTCTACATCTTTTCAGGTTTTTGTCTAACCTAAAATGTACCAATGTATAAAACAAACTGATGTTAAATCATGTATATATGTTTTTTTTTGCTGTTGATATTTCCACTTTTGACTATATTATATTATTTCCTTCTTCCTTGCTCATTGTCTACCCCCTCCCCCTTTAACTCTTTCTAACTATCAACATATAAAAAGTACCAATGGTCGTGTAATCTGGACTTATGAAATTAGCGGAAAGTGGTAAACCATGTACTACCGTATTTATACTCACTGGCTGAGCTGTATTGTTTTTGGCCCTGTATGCATTTTTCATGTTATTCTATATTCCAACGTTATCAATCTTCGTCATTATTATGTTCATATCTGTGTGCGGTGTATTAATTTATGATATATGAGTTTGCATATGCACTGGTTTTTTTAACATATACCAAAAGTGTCAACCAGGGGGGGAAAACTTGAAGTACATTGACGAGACTTTTCATATCCGTTTTTTTTAACTTAGAGACAAACCATATTTTATGAAAAGAAATGTGTGGGCCTTAATCTTACTAGAATTATTTTTATAGATATGCACGGTAGCAGCCTGACCTCAATTTCCTATTAAACACCTTTCATGCGAAAACACTTTCAGTTGCTATTGCGTTGCATATGACTAACCCACTAGAAAAAAATTTAGAGCCAAAGGAATGCTAAAGTCCTCATATTCACTGGTTCTGACATTCTCAAAGTTTTCTAAAAAATTTAAAACCGGCTTAATCCTTGTATTACTTCATATGTGCTACAACCAACTGAAGTAATTACTTGCACCAAACATTTTAAAACTCATTGAACTGAAATGTTTCAGACTGATCATTGCCTGTGTTTGCGACGTTACATTATGTCAACAATGCATAAGTTTGCACTGTCTTCAAGACATTTAATGTGTTAATTAAACTTTCTAGTGTTGTTTTGGCAATGTCTTTATGTCAACCTAATATTATTACCATACAAAGGTATGTTCCAATGCCTCTAGGTATCAAATATTTTGCTAATAAATTTTCCAATTAAATTTCCCATATATTTACACATATGCATTTATCAGGGTGTTTTAGAAGGGTCAGAGAAGATGAAATAATTTTCACTTTTTAAAAAAAGTTAAAACTTGTGTAATTAGCTACCAATACAACCAACTCAAGTAAATAACACCATGAAACCTACTTTCGCTCCCAAGGCAATCATTTATACAATACAGTTGTTGCGGACGTTACCTTTTGTTGACTTACACTACTGATTGTGGACTGTTCCAAACAGTTTAATAAAACATTTGGAGATATTCCTTGTGTGTCCAAAACTTTTTACATATCAAATCTGAACATGAACTGAAATATTGGACTTTTTACAGACTATCAAAGTTAAATACAAGAATCAAATTTTGAATTACCATACGACACCAATTTGAGGATTATTATTGGAAATAGCCAGTCTCCACTTGTAGCATCCATGATGTTTGAAGTAAGGGTTTATTAATTCAAACTGTGAAATCAGTATGATCTGTACGGTTTTCGAAATTTTATTTTGAATACACCAATTACAATAATTCATTCAGAACCTTTTGCGCTAATTTTTGAGCTTAAAATCTGTAACAAATAAAGGAATTTTTCTGTTATTTTCAAACTAAATTGGTATAACCTTTATATACTGCCCTGGTTTAAACCCTCAAAATTTAACATTAGAGCTCTTGGGTCAATTACAAGTTATTGTTCTGGCCACTTTTCGTAGTATTTACTGACATAAGCAACTTTAGCATGTGGACGCATTATTTTGACAAGGTGTACCGCAACATATTCTTACATGTTCATTTTGGCTTTGTAGTACTGTTTTTTAAATGTTTTTTGTCTTTGTTCCCTTTTTGTCCGGTAGCTTCTGAATTAGTAAATAAAAATTAAAAAACAACATATATATCATTCTAAAATTCTACAGCACTGATACTAGGTATGAGTTGCTTGTCAATCATTCCAATGTAACGTCCGCAACAAAAGCAGTGATTCTACTGTGAAAAGTGTACTTTGCAGGTAAAAATTAAAAAAGAGTTTAAATTTTATTGAAATAGGGGCCATCTTAAAAGTGCTGTTCTATATAAATGACACATACCTCTATCAGATTCAAAGTAATGACCATATTATAATGATGGTTAAAATTACACTTAAATCATAATAAAATACAATATGTTTTTCACTAAATAACTATAGATTGTTTGGTTTTAGTCTAAATTAATGCAAATAGGTTACAATTAATAATAAGTACAATATTTTTTTTTTTTTTTTTTTTTCCAATGCTGATGAAGATTATACAGAAACCGCATCAAATAGCTGATTTTTTCCGTCCACCATTGACATCTTGTGAACGTCGCAACACATTGCAACTAACATTAAATAGTAAAAGATAAGTAAAATTAAGGTAAAAAGAAAGTTGCTCTTATTTTTTATCATGTGTAAATAACAAATAGAGATATCTCTTGATTTTCTTTTATATAAGAAAAACATTGCTATTGTGTTGTCGACGTTACTAGGGTTGCGACTTTACAGTGTTGACGAAACTTTACGGCATCATACAGGGAAAATAAAAAGATGGGGAGTTGTTGCTGTATCTGTGGGAAGTGTGTTAAGCACTTTAGTTTGAATCTACCAGTTCTGAAATTAGAGGTCAAATAGCTGTCGCCTAGGCAACAGAATGTAATGTTGCGGAAGTTACAAAATTTGACGGAAAATTAAATCTTTTTTTATAAGTCGTAGAATCTTTTTTAAAAAATAATGGCGATATCAGAATTTATTTTTTGTTTCATATTCTTATTGGTGTAGATGAAACTATTTTGTACCTGCTCAGAGGTCAATAATACAACCCGGCTCTAATTGAAGGCAATACTCGACTCGGACTAAGTTGTTATAGCAATGGTTAACGGAAAATGTAACGTCCGGAACATCATTTTTGATTGACCACCCATGAGAACAGGAACATTTGGAGTCCACATCTTCTGAAAAGATTAACATTGGTCTAGAATGCTATGATGAAATATGAATATCACATTGTTGTTTCTTTTGTTGCAATGGCGGTAATTCAATTTGTCTATTGCTAGGTTTACAAAATTCCGTCAACATTTGGCTGTTTAAGCATGCCCAGCACATACATGGAGGAATCACCCAAACTTCTATTCAGCTATGGGAGCCTAAGCTAGGTCTATACTAAATATACATCACAAAATAATTAAGATTGAATACACATTTTGTGTGGTGCTCCTCCAAAAGTTCATTAAGCTTTTGGGTCATATTTTTAAAAAAACCAGAGCCAGATCGTTAACATAGGATTTCAGCATTGCAATTCGAAACTGATTCCAATGCAGCTTCTTATTGGTCGGTAATCTTAGACTATGAAAATTTGCGTGTAGTGTAGACCTAATGTAGGTATTTATACCATGGGCTTGAGCTTTCATTGTTGCTCTGTAATGAATTATTGTAAATGTGATTGTTCCTACCTACTCCAACTTTGCAAATTATTATGTTCAATATCTCACATTTTTTTGTTCCTTTTTGTATAGTTGTTGTTATTGCTGTTACAGACACCTGGGTGGCATCCCGTCTGGAGTTTGTAATGTGCTTTGCGATTTTTTTTGTGTGTTTCTTTAATTCAGCTGATCGTCCAATGATCCCAAAATTATTTAGGTGGTATGTCTTCCCAGATTGTCTGTAGCATAGATATCCCATAAAATTATTTTATTCAATCTTTCCTTGTGTCATTATTGTGTGATAATTCCCAAACTGTGAATATGTTATATTTAAACGTTCATTATCAAACTAAATTCTTTTATGATCATTTACTATCTGTGTCGGTACTTAGGCAGGTACTCATTCCATTACATTCAGTTTATTTTGTCTTGGTCCTACTTTAAATTGAGAATAAACTATGCATTATCACCCCAATTTATTCTCACTTCCCTTAGTTTTTATAATATATCTTTGGTTCTATTTTAAAATCTTTCTAACCACGATTTAGATTTACCCCATTTGTCGTTGTCTATTTCTATACAGCCTATATTGACACATCCTTGTTTCTTCATCTGTAAATTTCCACTTGACTTAAACTTGTATGGTGATTGTATTCTTACTCTCAATACAACCTTGTAGTTCCCAACTACCACCTTTTACCCACCGTAAATACTTAATTTTTTTGTTTTTTTGTTCCCTTCCACGGTTTATTTTCCTGTAATTTTGTTCTGTATTGGTATTGGTTCTTGTCCTCCTTTCTACCTACTATTTTTCTGATACTCAAATCTTCGCTCAACCTCCTACTTCCAATAGTACTGGGGTTTCATTCTCTTTTCTTGACTTTCCTCTCAGTTTTTTCCCTGGCATGCCTTACTAGACAACCCTGAATACCCTTTACCACGTTCTCTCATGATGAGACTACATGTACATTATTGGAATTCTTTAGCATGACCCAACTTAAATTCCTTATGTATTAATCACCCTATTCTGATCCCATATCTTCTGAAACTTGTGACCATCCATTATTCAAATTCACTCAAAGTCTCTAAAACATGAATGTCAATATTATACAGAAGATAGCCTTCAATAACATAACAAGCTCATTCAGTTGATTCATTTTCGATTTTACTGCGTAGCATTACTAAACATGATGAAATTTCCGATTATTTGAACCATCTAAATCACACATTCTCTATTATCGCCTTCTCAGAAACATGGCTTACAAACACCAAATCCCCACCTCACTTTGATGGCTATAGTTATCGGTCCACTTACGGGTAGGGGAAGGGGTGTATGCATGTATATTAATAATCAGTTTTCTCATCAAGTACTTGATATTACCCTGGGTCCTGAGTCTGATACATTATTTATTGAATTAACAATTACTTCAAATGACAAACCTAAAAACATTGTTGTTGGTGTAATTTGCTCCATGAATATCCCATCCACCAATTCAATGACAACTATCAACAACTTTTCACCGAACTCAATAAGACTCACAAAGATGTCTTTATTGTGGGTGATTTTATTATCAATTTAATTAATTATTCAACTACTCTACCTGTTAATGATTTTATCAACACATCACTTTTAAACTCATACATTTTCAAAATAAATCGTCCTACCAGAATAACTCATAACACAGCCACACTAATTGACAATGTTATCACCAATTCAACTGCTACTAATTCAAATCCAGGTATTTTTGTCACTGATATTACAGACCACTTCCCTATATTCTACATTACACCTATCAAATATAAATATCCTACTAAAACTACAATCTACAAAGTACAAACGTGACTATAGAGAACACAATATACGTAATTTTAGTCGCCATCTTTGCTCGGAAAACATGGGAAACCACATTATCACAAACAGACCCAAATAAGTCATATACAAACTAAAAAACTTTATTGCTACTTACTCGAAATATTATGATGAGTCCTTTCAGATTCATAAGAAAACTGTTAGAAACAACAGCTGTAAACAACCCTGGCTGACGAATGGTATTGCTAGATCGATCAAGCGTAAACATAATCTCTATAAGGCTTATCTCAAGAAAAAAACTGATGCAGCCAAACACAAATACAAACAATACAAAAATAAGCTCATACGTATAGCAAAGAAGACACATAATATTGAACAGTTAAATAAACTCAAACATATATGAACTCCATCAATAATTTGCAAAAAAAAAAAAAAAAAAAAAAAAAAAAAAAAAAAAAAAAAAAAAAAAAAAAAAAAAAAAAAAAATATTGATTTTTGCAGTTTTTAGTCTATAACTCTTAAACTTTACGTTGTAGATAGGACAAACTATACCTTTCCTGAATCCTTGTGGTTAGACAAATAACATGGTATACTTTTCAACATGATTGGATCAATTTAAAAAATTTGACCCCTGTACAAACTTTGTCTTGGCCCCCTCTCCTTAAGGCACCATTTCCTGCACATAAGAATCACGTTTCAGGGGTCCTTGTCAGTCTATCAACATATTTAATCACTCAAACCTTTTTGTACTTGAGATGTGTTACAAATGTCTGCTAGCTCCCGGGTTAATAGGCTAATAAAGAACAAGTCAATTGGCCATTTAATAATAAAAAATCTTACAATGTGGTAATTTATCGCATAGCGCCACCCTAATCTAATATATATTCTATATATATGATCTATATATATATATCTATCTATATATATATATATATTATTATATATATCATATATATATATATATATATATCTATATATATCTATATATATTCGTGGTTATAGACTACACCTGCACAAAAAGTATCTCGGCATGTTTTTCGATCAGTATTCTGCCAAAGTCAGACCATTTGGAAAGTTTCGAAATATACATTTTGTTGCTTATGGCTTCCTCTTTCATTTAACACCTCGCTTGTAAAAAAGCGTGCAAAAATGGTTGAGATAGAGTGTCCGAAAGACGCAAACCCCCCAAACCAAAATTTGCAGTTTTTTGATTTTTCAATGGTCACTGTGTGGTACAACGCAATAATGCGTGTGTATTGATTTTACACAAAGAGGTTTTCCGACCGAATGAGCGAGAAAGCCTACTTGCAATATTGATTGTGGCCCATTGAAAAATCCAAAAACTGCAACTTTTGGTTTTGGGGGTTTGCGTCTTTCGGGCGTTCTATCTCAGCCATTTCTGCACGCTTTCTTACAAGCCAGGTATTGAACGAAAGAGCAAGCCATAAGCAACAAAATGTATATTTCGAAAACTTTCAAAATGGTCTGACTTTGGCACAATACTGATCGAAAAACATGCCGAGATACTTTTTTGTGCCAGGTGTATCTTTTGAAGAAAAGTGCTCAATGCCATAGGACAGAGCTTATAAAAATATTAAAAGTATAGACCTTCCAGGAATAGAAGTCGTGACTCTGAGTTTCATGCCAGAAGGCAATCGTCAGACGACTGGATGGTGGCGATTGTTGTTGTTGTTGGATTTAATGGCGCCTGCAGCTAATTAGGCTATTTGCGCCAAAACAAACTTATTTTTATAGCACATATAGGGACAAAGCAAAAGATTTCAGTATTTGCAAGATGTAATACACAAGTTGCAGCTATTCATTATAAAGTTAGTACACTGTACAAGAAATGCGCAATGACACCTATACTACAATATATATTTAATTTGATACACGGTGCATATCAGGATCAACATACGAAGCTTTAAAGCTCATAAAAATAACAATAATCATGCTAATGAAAAAGAAACGGTCTAGCGGCGTGCCACACATCGGTTAATCCATAAACCTACAATAAAACCCTACCGAAAAAACAGCACCTGACTGGGCGTGCTGTATGTCCACACTTTAAGGGCCCGGACCCCGTAGACTAAGATCTGATGGTGGCGATTTGGTTTTGATACAGACCTCATGGATTGTAAAGAATTACATTCCATGGTGTTGTATAAGAAACCAAACCCATTCCAGGAAATTGTCTATACCTCCCCAGAAATAGTCAAAAAGTGCTCAACCGATAAACGTTTATCGGCAAAATCTATTGAGTATCAGATTCATATCACCTCCTCCACTTTTGTTGTTGTTGTTGCTGTTGTCTTTTATGTTTTTGGTTAATCAATACTACTTAATCCCAATAAATCCCAATAAAGGGAGAGCGAATTAAAAATTCAAAGTTTAGACCTTCTGGTAATGAACTCGTTACTCTGAGTTTCAGAGTGATTTTTCTAAAAGGCATGTATGCCAAGATTGTTTGTCAGGATGATGAAGGGTACTCTGCTCTTGCGTTTTCTTGCGTGTACATGTTTTTTTTTCTACTCTCTAAATGCAAAAGAGTGAATTTCACTCTTTTGGAGTGACTTCAGGGCCCACTCCAAAAAGAGTGAAATTTCATACCTTAAAGAGAACACTTTTTGGGTCAAATTTGATCTTGTTAATTGACAAAATGATATCATTTTATCATTTGTTAAATTATCAAGAGTAAATTTGACCCAAAAAGTATTCTTTGAAAGCTGTGAAATTTCACTCTTTTTAGAGTGGGCCCTGTAGTCGCCCCAAAAGAGTGAAATTCACTCTTTTGCATTAAGAGAGTATCAATACATTTTTGTCGTTGTTAAACTTGCTTTGTTTTTGTTGTACGGTTAAATAAAAGTCGAGTTTAAAGGCACTCGGCAAATACAAAAAAAAATCTTTGTGGGAAATTTAATCTACTTCCGTATCTTTTCAGATTCTTTTTCGTGTGGTATATTTTAACGTATACCTATGAATACATTTTTTTACAAACCATTTGCCTGTTAAGAAAATAAGATACATCACCAGGAATATGCTCTATGAATCTTCATGGTGACTACTGAAATGCATTGCATTTAAACATCATTCTACTTGAGCTAAGGTGCCAGAAATTAAAAATACATTGTAGCACAAAGGTGGGTTTGGTTAAAAAAAATATGCATTAGGCCCGACCTACGAATCAAATTTAAAAGCTGTGTCATAAATTCAGCAAGCAAAGGAAAGAAATAGGATGAGTAGTAATATTTTTCGGATATCCGTTTTCCAGAATGATACCACGGCTAATCACGACGCGCTGCCTTTTTTTTAGATACAAACAACAAGGGCGTTTCAGGGGTATATGTAGGTAATACGAGTGTTAATTACCCTCAAAATTTGATTAAAATATTAGTTTTTCTCAATTTACTTGAGAAAAGATTTCTCCACGGGAAAAGTATTTTGTTTACTATGAAAAGAAGAAAAGGGGATTCCCTCGAGTTGTTTATGCAAACTGCACCTGTTTAGAATTGCACAATAGGGAAGTGGGAATCCCAAGGATGCTACACTTAGAAACTTTTTATGTTTAGATCAAATATTGCAGAACCTAAGGAATTCCCCCACAAAGTTAGATATGAAGTGATGTCTTTAGATTGTGAATCTGATTTGATGGTGCAGGTCATGTTGATGGCCGAAGAATGATGTAATGATTATGTTAGAAAGGTAATCTCTCCTGTGAGTCGTAGTTAAATACTATCACGGGAAAGGATCTTCTCTGCCAGCATCCACTAGGTATAAAAAAACCCCAACAAGGGTAGCTAGAAGATATCTCGTTTTTTTTAATACTCTGCCTTGAGGAGCAACCTGTCAGTGCAGGGTTAATTATATTTTAATTCCATGTGGAGCCATAGTTGCTGTAATATTCTACTGTCGTCTTTTTGAAGCCGAAATGGCTGGGAATCAAATAGGATGCCAAATTGGTGACAGGTAGAAAATCGTGGTGATTATCTTTGGCCGATATACTGTGAATTTATTATCGTCGAGGGACTTAATTAACCTTGACGTCTTGAACCTGCTGGACACAAAGTTATCTCAGGACTGAGAAAGATTCCCATGGAGTAATACCTGAAGGAGTTAAATGTATATTGAACTTGGTGCGCTGGTCGTTTTGGAGTCTTCGCTGTGAGGACATATCGTCCATTGAACGCAACGCTTGCACACGGAACATAGCAAAATCTAAGTAAAATTAGAATCTGAAATATGGTGTGGCATTTTAATGTAATTTTGTTTTGACTAGCCAATTCTTGAACCAGACATAAAGATCATGTAAAACTGTTTTATTACTTAAAAATTTAGATCAAATTGTGCACAAGGCTCATTTATTTTGGTGTTTTTGATAGAGTAATTCCTTACCTCAGCCGTATCTACGAGACTAATACAGAATTGGGGGCTCGTCCTTCCGGAATTGAATTTAGATAAATTTGAGCCTTATTGTTCAGAAATTTACACCATTAAAAATGTTTATATATTGTAAAATTGTGCACTACTTAGCATACAAAATTTTGTGTGTATTACATGTACTAACATTGTAGTTGGTTCATTAGTATATGGGTGTTGTAGAGTACCATCCAATGGAGTTTGAATCCAGAAGGGTTCATAGGGCAATAACTTGGGAGAAGTTTGAATAGGCTGAGAAAGCTGATTATGGAACTAGCAAGCATTTAGGACCTTGTAGCAAAACATGCTATGAGAAAGCCAAGTCATCAAAATAATTTGATTGAAAAGTTTGTCCAGGAACCAGTCCGCGTGGTTTGGTCTCGTTCCTTTGTTTTTGGAAAGAATAGCACGAGTTCTGGAACAGGGCAACAGTGCTGCCTTCCCGTTCACGCACCTTGGACTTCCCCCAAGGACTGGAAACTAGACTGCACACGCTTGGAACTAACTGAGCACAACACAGCAAGACCCCTTGAACCACAGCAAAGAAATTGTAAATTCAATTCAAAAGGAACAGACAAAAAAGGAATTGGAATTAGAAAAAAAAAATTGTGCAAATTCAAAAGAGATCCAACAAAAAGAGATGGAATTTGCAAAGTGAAAAAGCCACAGCATTGAAAGGAAAAGTTGCAAAATTAAATGAAACAAAAGGCAATCCAGGAAATGCCTATAAAACAAAAAGAGCTTTAAGCTCAACTAGAGTTAGCAAAATTGAAACAACAGGCTAGCTCATCAGACTCTTCCAACCGCTCTGGTTTTGATGCTGCGACAATATTCGCCTTGGTTCCAAAATTTTCAAGGAACAAGAAGTTAGAAAACAATAACTTCTTACACTTGAGAAAATTGCCATAGCCTTGAAATGGCCCAAGGAGTCTGACCTTGTTTCTACATGTCGTGTCATATGGTAAACGCCCGAGAAATATATATTCGGCCATCCATTATACAGATGTAGTATTATAGGAGGTTAAGCGGGCATTGCCAAAGCATATGAATTGGTGCCAAAGGCATATAGACAAAAATCAGTCTTTGTCAGAAAAAGGATGACCAACCATGTTGAATTTGCCCGTGTAAAGGAACAAATGTTTTTGATCGCTGGCTTCGCTCAAAAGAATTCGGGCAAAATTTTGGTCACCTTAGGGAGTTGATGTTAGTCGAAGAGTTCAAACAGTGTCAACATCCAGATATCACAACACATCTGGATGAAAACAAAATTGCCAGTTGCGTGAAACAGCCGTAAAGGCCGACGATTATGCATTGACCACACATTAAGTCATACTAGTAGTCCTAGCCAATAATTTTAACTAGGTACAAACCAACCATTGCAACAATATGAGTCGGGTTCTAAACAAGCATCTCAAGGGAGCACTCAGGAGGGGAAATTCCAGTCATGTTCCCATGAAAAAGGGAACAAAGAAGACAGTAATGGGCTATCAAAAGCAAATGGGATGGGACCCCAACACAGTTTCACTGCAATCACTTGTCAAAGAAGCAGGACATACAAGGTCACGGTGTTTGGGAGATACATGGCTATCCACCCAAAATGGAGAAAGCCAAAAGTAAGTCAAAACCAATAGGTTGTGCAGTTACTTTGAGTCAAAAGTTCCATTCTTCTGTTCAAAAACAAGAATTCCACCAAAAGGAATTGACACAGAAACAAGTAGGGATTACTTTAAGCCTTTTGTTTTGGTGGATTTGTGTCACTTTTCAGTGATAGTTTTAGATCCAAAACCCATTAGAATCATGAGGGACACGGCATTGGCGCAAGTCCATGATATGGGAAGGAGATGCACTTCTATTTGATATTGAGAGTTCCACAGAACTAGAGATTGATTCAGGGATAGGTATGGATTTATTAGTGTCCCCCCCTCTTCAACAAAATGATTTTGAAATCAGGACTTGTGTTTTCTGGAACTGTCACAATTGGTGTTAGACAAGACCTCCGTTTCAAGGGGTATCCATGTTTTTAGGGAATGATTTGGGAGGGGGAAATTGCTCCCAGATCCCATAGATTCCCAGGTGCCCTTATACTTGGATAAATTTGATGAGGAAATAGTCATTTTTCCCGCATGTGCAGTAACCTAGGTCTATGACCAGAAAAAGCCTCACAGGAAACAGTGAGCAGGTGATGAGTCCAAATACTCACACATATAGAAAGAGCGTCGAGGATGACTGGTCCCAATTTAGAGGATACTTTTTCGCTCAAAATTTAGAGAATTTGGAGGTCATCTTTCCTCTTCAGGCGGAGACTAAATTCCTTGTTAGTGAAAATCCAGCCCCTGAGCACAACAAAAGTGAACAAGCTGGTAAACAATGAAATCCGCCGCTGGAGCATGATAGAGGTTAGGGACCTGTCACAGTGAGACCCTTTAATCCATACAACGGTAAATGAGTCAGCACACGACCCAGCACTTGGATATTGGTGAGAGGCATTGTCGCAACAGGAAGCCGAGCAAACTCCTGTAATGTATGTTTCTACAGCAAAATGGTGGGTCCGTCATGAGAAAAAAATGGCGGCCACCTAATGCACTTGTAGATGAGGCATGGAAGGTCTTGCATCAAATTGTAGTGCCAAGGTATACCATAGGGAAATGATAGGCATATCCCATGAGAGTCCCATGGCAGGACACTCAGAAAAGATGTGTGATTATTTTAAAAAAAATGACAGAATTAGGAGTCATTTTGGGTGGCCTACATTCAGAAAAGATGTGTCTGAGCATTGTATACTTGGTCACAACATGGTCAAATGTTGGGCAAGCCCAATCAGAAAAATTCCTACTGCTCCCCTGCAACCAATACCAGCATTTGAATGAGTCCATTTAGTAGGGTGAGAGTTTGCGTAGGACCACTTCCAGAAGACCAATTCATGAAAATCAGTATTTCTGACCATCAACGGGTGCTTCCACAGATTCTCCCCGAGGCTATACCCTTGAGAAATATTAGGGCACAGAATATATGAAAGCTCTAACAAAGTTTTTCCACCCTAGTAGGCCTTCCAAAAATCAAATTCATTCTGAGCAAGGATCAAATTTCAATGTCAGGTTTGTTCCAACAAGTTTATGGACCAAGTTGGAAGTTTCCCAGCTTACAGTTCTTCAGCATACCACCCAGAAATCCCTAGGGGCCCTAGAAAGGTACCCCCAAACATTGAAGACAATGATCAAAACCTATTGTTTTTGAATTTTGGAGGGATTGGGATGATGGAGTACTCGCCTGTGTATGTGCTACCAGGGAGGCTGTACAAGGTCATTAGGTTTCAGTCCATTTGAGTTGTGTTTGTTCCCAAGTTAGGGGACCATTGAAGCACACTGAAAGAAAGTGGTTGTGTGAAAATCCTGATGTGAATTTGTTAGCCTATGTGTCTCAATTCAGACACGCTCCAAATAGCCACAGAAATTGCCAAAACAAAATCTCTCAAACCGAGCCAGTCAAAATGAAACATGGTATGACAAAGATCCAGGAACAGTATTCAAGCCAGGTGATAGAATTTTGGCACGTTTTTTCATACAAGGGCATCCTTTGCAAGCCAGTATTCTGGACCATAGATATATGAGAACAAAGTGGGAAACCTTGACTATGTGATCGAAACACCAGGTAGACGTAAAGTCGACAATTATGTCACATAAATATGCTCAACGAGTATAATGAAAAGGGATGATGACATAAAGCCTGAATGTGTAATGTCATCTAGAGTTTAGTGATGTTGCACAATGGTGACATCACAGAGTTAGAATTGGAACAAAACAGCACTGGTCATGTTCAGACGGTGCGTAATCATCGATGATAACCTAACATCGATTAATAAAATTTTATCCGTTAACTTCGACAGTCGTCCACACGGGTCTATCATCGACAACTTGAAAGTTTAACGGGTATATCACGACTTGTTGATAAGAACCGGAATATAGCGTGCTACTACCGGTGACCCACTGCATAAGCTTGCAGAGCCCAAAAATACCCCGCGAAAATCAGATTATTGGCGAATAGGCGAAACCCCTCGTAAACTAGGAAGATTAAGAAAAAAAACCATAAAGCCGAAAAAGGGTATCACCCACTACCCCAGCCCTCCCCCTTCCCCCCCACCTCTCCCACCCCTCCCCCCCCTTCCTCCTCGTCCTCCCCCCCCCTTCTCCCTCCCTCTCCTACCTCACAACACCCTTCTACGTCTGACCACCCTACAATAACCATATACATCCCTTCCCCCACAAAACAGCCTTCCCCTCGCCTACAAACCCTCTCCCCCCCCCCCTCTCCCCCCCCCCTCCCGCCTACTCCCACCCTCCCCCACCACCCCCCCCCCCCTCCACCCCCTCCCCCTCCCCAATTCTCCCTCTCCCCACTCTCCCCCCACCCCCTCTCTCCCACACCGTCCCCCATCAACACCCCCCGCCCCCTACCCAGAACGTTTTCACAGGGGTACTACGCGCATCCATAACGAAAATGTATAGGCCGAGAAAAGTATGTCTAGTCTGTTTTGCTGTATATTTAGCTTTTGCGGTAAACACACGGGACGGCCCCTTCGATCTGTTGCGAAGCAAGCTAGAACAGACCTTTAAATCATATACCGGGGCTGCTAACCAAAAGAGCGGTTATTACGAGCATTCCCTGGTTTTCTACATATCATTTTTTTGTGTATGTAAACTTGGTTTTTAAAAATCGCCTTTGAATACATAATTTGGTGGTAAAATCGAGCCGGAAAACAATCATTCGTAAAATCGCCATTTTGGTGACTTCATCTTTCATCACTGTCTGCCTTATAAATATTCATAAATAAACACTGTTCTCACTAAATTCAAATTCCAACCACTTACACTCGCGCTTTCTATGACTTTTCGTTGCTATTGGCCGAGCTAAGCGAATGCTGAACAAATCAATTAGTTTACCTTGAAGTGTAAATTCTTATCCAATTGGGATCATCGTATGTAACTGCTGTCGGTCTTTTTTGCCCATTGCTCATCCTCACTTGCACAAAATGGCGCCTACATTAAGTGGGCGGGGGCCAGAAGCCGAAGTGAAAATTGGATGGGGAATCAATAAAATATTTTCCAACCGTCCTCAAACAAATGGGACGCTGTAGCTTGCTATATAGCTCATTAAACGTTAGGTCCTATAATGTTGTAGGCCTTTATGCTCGTCAGATTGGTACGGTTCAGGTGGCAACGGATTATTAAGATAAAATGTTAATTAAATTTATCTTTTTTAACTGCCAGTCTGAGTGTACTAGCAACACACGTGTAAAGTCCGTCGCTATGATAAATAAAATGTGGACCGGGATTGCGAACCAACCCTATGTCATGGCGTAGGTCACCTAAAACTTCGAGCTTGTGATAAGCCCGTCACACGGCCGTAAAATATGACATCTTTATGACGCAACAGGGGTAGCGCGCTAACCACGACAAACCTCTGAAATCTTAATGGTTTTTTATACTTCGAGTAAACTTAAAGTTTACTAAACCCGAGTGCGTTCGCACGGGCACTAACTACAAGTTAAACTTCAAACTTAAAACTACGATGCAAACTTAAGTTTTTAGTGCCCCTTCTGAAACAGCCCTACTGTGAAACACAGAAAATTAGTATGGTGTCAAATTGCAAAATTCTGACATACTTGCCAATTTAGACAGAAATTAGGGTCACCACCTCCCACAAAGTCAACAAGGTGAATTGAAAGAGTTAATTCATGATTGGGAAAACATATGGGCCTGGGTATGGGTGCGGGGTCCCTATTGAGACACATTCCATAACCCATGCCTTGAGTAAGGGGATTCCGACCCTGTAAAACAACATCCCGTAATAGAGTGAATCCAATCAAGATGCAACATATCAGGAATGAGGTGAAATACATGTTTAGACATGGAATATAAGAAAGAACAAGCATATTGAATGGAAGTTCCCCATTATTCTGGTTCCCAAACCTGTTGGTTCATTTCGTTTTGTCCACGATTTTTCGAAAAGTCAACCTCTGTTCCAAACCGACTCATATCCGATTCCTTGGATTGATGATTGCTAGATATAGTTGGAAATGCCAAAATTTTGTTAGCAAATTTTGATTGTGTTGAAAGGGGGTATGGCAAGTTCCCCTCACTGACCGTGCCAAAGAATTTCAGCCTTTTTGTACGGCCCGATTGCCTATTCCAATACAAAGAATTGGCATTTGGGGGGGGGGTCTCAAAATTCTGCCGCAACATTTCAGATACTATTGAACAGAGTAAGTTGCAGACATAGAAAAATTGTGAAGCCTAGTCGATGATCTCCTGTTTACAGGTGAAACATGGGAAGAACACTTGAGACGCCCATCAGCTATTGAGAAATTATCTCATGCAGGTTTAACTGTTGGAATCCTGGTGCAAATGAATTTTGCCATGAACAAAATGTCACATACTTAGGGCATTTTGTAGGACAAGGGCAAATTAGGGCCAATCACTGCAAATGTTGAATCAATGAGAAATTCCCCACACCCAAACAAAGAGATCTCATGAGATTCTTATGTGATGGTCGGGTATTACACCGAAAATACTGCCAAATTTCTCAGAAATTGCGTGTCCCCTGACGCAACCTTCTGCAGAAAAAAAACGCAAAAATTTGGTCTGGTCAGAGCAATGCCCAAAAGGCGTTTGAGAAAATCAAGTTCCTTGTTTGATGATGCCCCATTTTGATTGCCCAGACTTTCAGAAACAATTCAAGTTGGCCGTTGATGCCAGTGATGTAAGGCCTTTGGGGAGTTCTCATGCAAGCAAGATGAAAATGATGTAGATCGATCCTGTATTGTTATGTCTTCAAAGAAGTTTGACAAACATCAGAAAACTACTCAACAATTGAGAAAGAGTGTCTTGCATTTCTACTGTCATTGCAACATTTTGAAAGTGTACTTGTAGTACAACAAAAACATGCCACCCAGTTCTATAGTGTACACGGATCGACAATCCGTTGATTTTCATCCACAAGATGAAAAACAGAAATCAGAGACTTTCAGGTGTAGTTTACTCTACACGAATACAATCTGGACCTAAGACATATCAAAGGAAAAGATAATGTCTTGGCAGATTCCTTGTCCAGAGCTTCCCTAAATTTTGTTCAAGGAAATTTGATATTACCACTTTAATGGAATATAGACTGAGTCAGTCAATGCAAGAACATTATATAAAAGTGTAACATTTTGCACTGTGTAAATCTGTATGTAAAATTAACCACAAAATGGTTAAAGGTATAAAGCCAGATTTTGGAAATTTTCATTTCATATCAAATTTTCTTTTTTTGAAGAAAGTGGGAGATGTTACTAACCCTCAAAATTTTGATTCAAATATTATTATTCCTCAATTTTTATTTGAGAAAGATTTCTCACCGGGAAAAGTATGTTGGTTTTACTAAAAGAGAGAAAAGGGGATTCCCGCTAGGTTGTTTTTGCACACTGCACCTGTTTAGATTGCACAATAGGGGGAGTGGGTAATTCCCCAAGGATGCTAAACTTAGAAACTTGTTTATGTTTTGAGATTCAAAATTTGCAGAACCTAGGGATTCCCCCACAAGTTTAATATAAGTGATGTAAATTTAGATTGTGAAATCTGATTTGATGGTGCGGGTCATGTTTTAATGCATAATAATGAGTAAATGATTATTGTTAGAAAGGGTAATCTATCTGTGATTATTAAATACTATCACTGGGAGGACTCTCTGCCAGCATCCGCTACTAACAAGTAGCTAGTAGAAGATAGCTAGTTTTTACTCTGCCTTGAGGACAACCTGTACAGTGCCATGATTGATTATAATTTTAATATCCATGTGATCAGAAGTGCTGCTTATTCTAAACTGTCGGTCTTTGAAGCCGAAGTGCTGAATCACATAGCATTCCAAATTGTGGACGGATAGAAATCGTGGTGATTTCCTTGGACTATATACGGTGGGGATTTCTTATCGTCGAGGGACTTAAATTTTAAACCTTGACGTTCTTGAACTGCCTGGACAGAAGTTTCTTCAGGACTGAGAAGATTCCCATGGATGTAATACCCTGAGGAGTTAAATTAATGTGACTTGTGCGCTGTCGGTTTTTGAGTCTTTCGCTGTGAGACAATAATCGTCATTGAACTGCAACGCTTCAACACATACACTGCAAACTCTAAGTAATTATAATCTTAAAATATGTGTGTCATTTTTAAGTAATTTTGTTTTGTGACCATCCAAATTTTTGAACCAGACATTAAAAGAACATTAAAAAACTGTTTTTATTATATAAAATTTAGATCACTTGTGCACAAGGCTCATTATGTTGGGTGTTTGATCGGTATTCTGACCTGACCTTTACGAGACGTCATAACACGAGAATGTTACCTTTGAATACTAATTTGGTGTCGCAGGAGTTTACAAAACAACACTGTTCGTGGCTATGTCTATATTGGTTTGTAAAGTATGTCCATTGTCGTTGCTTTCAAATCAAATTAAAATGGAGTTTTGTCTGCCCCCCCTCATATACACATTCGAAATAGAATAGTGTATTTTGTAAAAATGCGTATAAAAATAGACCCACATTTTCTGTTATTTTGAATACAAAATAGATTTTAGAAGGATAAGGAAAGTCTAGTGTTGTTAATTTGTAAAAAATTACGTGTACCATGGTTTACGGCTTCTTGAAGTTCTGTTTTGCTAATTTTGTTGTGTCAAAAAGGGTATTCCGTAACCGTGTTTTCATTATAGTTACATACGAATACATTGTTCAAATTGTGAAGAGTATTTTTTTATCCTCTAATGCGATTTAGACTAATGTTAGGGGTATTTTCCAATCACTATAAGGCTAGCAGCACACTTGACTCTCATCCAGATGACATAACCTGTAAAACCTGTTTTAGAAAGAGGCCAATTGTGTACAATTTTGCCAAAAAAATTGTCACTTTAATGCCCTGAATCACTCTTAGATCTTTTCTTAATCCCCATTCAAAGTTGTGATCGACATGTTCCCGTTATAAATTATTGGGGTCTATCCTTTGCTAAATGATAGAATAACATGCCAGCGCTAAAAATACAGATATTGGTGGTGCATCCACGAAGTCAATCGTTGCCTTCGAATACTGTTATGTTATACCTATCACGATGCAAGCATAATACAAGGAAATTATGTACCGAATTGACCCTGTGAGTGTAAAGTAATTGTGGAAACTGTTACGTGGTTTCCCGAACAACCGAATTTACCATATTTTGTTATTTTCTATAATAATGTAATTTTATAGGCCTATATAAAAATTTACAAGTTAACATCTACATCTACGTCAAAAGAAGCACAAAGACATTGCGACATTGACAGATCATCGTAAAGCAGTTTATCAATAAGAATTTTATCACTCTTTCGCAGAATAGGCCCTACACTGTAAAAACTGTTTAGAAAGTGAAGGCAAGGTGGTGTTTAGAGGGGGTTAATGTTTAGCAATTAAACGTTTAGAAGCGTTTAATCTCTAAACATGTCAAATATCTAAACACCAACTGTTTAATTTCTAAACACCAAATGCTTAATTTCTTAACACCATGTGTTTAATTTCTAAACACAAAGTGTTTAATTGCTAAACATTAACCATCTAAACACCACCTTGCCTTCATTTTCTAAACACTCTTTTTAAAATAGGCACCGTTATAATACCGGGATTAATTAAATTGCCAATATTATGACTAATACTTGGGTATATATGTTAATACTTTCAACATTTCCTGAATCCAAATACCCCTCTTTTGAAATAAGTAAGGTGATTTTAACTAACCGTTGATGAATAAAATACTGTAACTGACCCAAATATGATTTTCTAGCACAAATTTACACAAATTTGGGAAATCGTGTTGATCAAGTTATAGAAATGACTATATACAAATCTTTTTGAAATGAGCGCACCTCTTTTATTACACTGGGTGGTCTACATACAGTGTACAAGAAAATAAAAGTTAGAATATGAGTTTTAGATTTATTAATACTCCAATTTAGAGAGCGTCATTGTGGTATTGTAGGTAACACATGGTTTGTGGGGCCTACACCTGCTAATTTTATTCTTCAAGATTATTGATGGCACTTTCGGATTCTATTAGGCAAATACCTACGTTTATATAATCAATTGGCCGTATAAAGAAAAAAAATGGTTTTGAAGCGCGTTTATTTTGGAATTCAAAAAATCGCGTTTGTACCACTTTTCATTGGAATCGACCATATATGTTATAAACAAACTTCGAACGAAAAAAAAAATGTGGACTGCATGTCCAGACCAATAATTCCATAATATTAACAGTCTATTAATTGTCCAGCTTTTATTTTTGTGTTCTACTTGAATAGCTTTGAATGCCCCTTAATTGATGAGATGTTTCGCGCCAGATATAACTAAGCATTCTTATTGAAAATTTTATACCTGGGGAACCAAAAAGCAATGTCATTTTTATATGCCATATTAAAAATGTTTCTTCTAATTTGCTCCACATCTGCGCTATCAATACGAAGAAGTCATTTGTTTTGGAAAATTTCCACCAACGTCCGTATTTTTTAGATTTTTTGTGACACTTTCTGTAATTTTAATTTAAATTCACATCTGTCCTTCAATTAAATTGAAGGACAGATGTGAATTTAAATTAAAATTTTCATAATCTAGTAGATTTATATTTGAATGTATTTTGATTTTAATTTTTATGTGCCCCTGATTGCAATCCATATTTTATAGAATTTAGCGGAAGTTTGAGGAATAACATAACAATGGCGTATCGGCCTCCCTGCTCTGAGGAGGCAAATTTCCCCAGTCTTGGGAAATTTTCCCTCTCAGGTGGTCAAAAGGCCAATTTTTCCCGGTCAGAGGGCTAAAAAACGGCTGATTTAGCATGATTTTTTGCAATTTTTCCCCGGCCAAAGTCGTCGGGGGGGGGGGGCAATCTTCCCCCGCCTGTTACGCCAGTGCATAACATATACCGGCTGTTTTTTTTTTTGACAGTGGGGAATAATTTATGTTTCCCCTTTAAAATATTTTCAGTGATTTAAGGGCAGTGTGAACCTTTATTTTCCGATATCTATTTTGGTTTGTAACTTTGCAAATATTGATTATTGTATGAAAAAGTATACATTTCTAGAAGAAAATTGGACGATGAACCCGATGATGGCATCAGATTAATGTAAAACTTTCCGTATTTTGAGGAAAATACTAAAAAAAACACGATTTGCCCCAAAATTTTTCAGACAGCATAACAAAAACAATTATAATTTTCATGATTTCTTATGTTATTTTTAGAAACAAGATAAATTTGTCTAGGGACGGTTTTTTCATTTTTTTAAAATAGAGCTTACTTTTCGAAATATAAGGAAAATGTCAAAAAGTGTGATTTTTACTTTTCTTTTCCAAAATTTGAGTATATATGGAGAATATCTTTAGTTAGAAATCGAAAAAAAATGAAAAAATGAGAAAACCGTCCCTAGAGAAGACTGATTGCTATCGTAGAAAGTTAAACCTTACCTTTCACTTCGGTATTTTTGGAGTTATCTTGTCTGAAAATTTACCAAATTTTGCGAAAATTGAACATTGAGAAAATCCGTGTTTTAGTAAAAAAGTGACTTTCACGCCATTTCAAGCTGTCTCTTTCTCAAATAACTTTATCTTTGAACTTGAAAATTGAATATGTTGTGCAAGTGATGAAAATACATCTTTATGCACATTGAATCAAAATATTGTGTCTCGGAAAACTCCGGAAATTAGAAGAAATTGAAATTTCATCTGGTCTAATTAGCGCTTTGTTACATTTTCAAATATTAATTTTCGTTTTTCAAGATGCGTTCGCGCAAAAGTACATTAAAACACGCGCACGCTTCACGCGATGGTGCGCTTGCGCCTGACGGCGTGAAATGTGCTGAAATTCCCGCCGTTTAAACCAAGCAGTTTTTGTGACTTTAAATGGTCGAATAGCTGTTTTAAATCGGCAAAAAATACATCTCAGGATTGTCTGCAGTGGATAACCTTTTTTGATAACTATAGAACACAGTTTGATGTTTAAAATGGTGCAAAAATCAGAATTCGTGTAAAAACAAAAGCACCAGGGTTGACACTGCCTTAAAAACAAAGAATGGACGTTTTACACCTACACCGTGACAGTTCAATAGTTGGATATGAAAACCGCGTTGGACAGCGCCAGGCCTGGTTTCTCACTTCATAGTGTGTGGTGCAAATATGACAGGCGGGAATTACCCCGTAACATAAAGAAAACTCTGAAGAAAATGGCAGCTACCATGGACGCTTTAGAAGAAACGCGGAAATATTTTCAACATAACAATAGAACAAAAGAGTATAGCGGTCATTCGGCTAAAGTCCATTCCGTAGCATGGAGTTGTGATGGCAAAATGTTGGCTTCTGGTTCTTTTGATAAAACCGGTGCTTATATTCACTTGAAAGAGATCGACTGGTAGGTAAAATCCGCAGAATTTTGCACCCTTTTGGGGGCCACTTGACATATCAAATTGCTCAGTCTGTTGATTGATGGAACAAAGGGGCAAATCCCGGGGGAAATCGTGACTTTCGGGACAAATTTTGAGATGGATTATTTTTTTTAATTAAAATGCTATAGTAATCTGTTAAAGTGACAGAGGAGATTTTTTAGGATATGAATTTCAATTTCACTGGATCGGTTGTACTCAGAGGGCGTTTTGAATCAATCCCATGATGCATAGCAAATTGCCTATACCATACTGTACTAACACATGTCAGTACTTAGGGATAACAAGTGTTCCAAAAGTTTAAGAACCACAAGACAGTTCATCATAATCATGCAAAAAATTCCCTAAGTACTAATGCGTTTGCTAAAATGAAGCGGTCCAGTGCACAGTTTTTATGTGTTAAAAATAGGATTTTTATGAGATCACATGACCTATTGAGGTTGAAATTTCCCAACCTGGTGCATTGTGGGGGAACACCCCCTCAACCCTATTCTGCCAATGTTTAAAATTATATCTAACATTTTACTTTATTGCTGGAACATGTAAAGCAAAAAGACCACATCAGACTTTCCAAATATATACCTTAATTTACTTCTTCTTACGTTTCAAGCTGTTCATTTAAGATATTTCATTCCAGTTTTGTCCCCAACGGCGTGGCAGTGAATTTTGACGACCGGAAATTTCACACCGTCTGCTCAGTGGCCATTTTAGTTCAATAGTAGCTATGTTACCCCAAATTAAAAAAAATATTTAATGTATGAAAGTGATGAATATATAAAAAATTCAGAATCAGAGAAAGCCAGTGAGTGAAAAAAATTCTTTTCAATATCACCTTCCTTTCTCGAGATATTGTCCTTCAAACTTAGTTTCCGTAACCGCCTCAGCAACCCCAATTGTATCCCCATAGGTCTACATTGGGTTGCGGGCAATATGGGATCCCTGGCGAACAAGCCTTATGTACATTCCAGAGCATTATGCATGCGACGTTTTGGTCACACATATTCCCCATTGAGCAGTACTACAGGGATTATTGTTAACTAAGCCTAGGCACTTTGGGGACACAATGCGATTACTCACGTTTGAAGGAAAAACTCGCAATTTTCATCCGCTTCTATCCAGGATTCTATCGCAGCAGCGGCCATGTGTTTACATCTCACAAGGGTATCTATAAACAGACGCTCATTGGCCACTGACCTGTGGAGAGGTCAGGTCATATGGCGTATCGGCTGTGACAGGCCGCCGATCTCCGTGTTCAATTTTCACGTTCGTTCAACATGCTCTTTTGGAGCTTAGGTGATTGCGAATATTGCAGACTACACAGCAGGGACATCATGATGAAACGGTCACCAATCAACTCGCTGTGCTAAGACAATGACATCACAGGTTTAGCAGTCTAGCTCACACGTGTAAATCATTCTGTACACTAGACGCAGTGAATTTTATCAGTAAAAGATTTTCATTAATTGAGTCTTACGTTAAGACTTAAAAGAATTTAGAATAATGTGTACTCTAATTGTTTTGAATTGTTGTTTTGAAAAAAAAAATGTATTTCCAATGGCGGCGCCTGGGTAGCGCCACTTCCTGTGCCAACGTGCCTGGATGTAACAACAATACGATTTGCATATGCGCAACATTCAATGCAAATTTTGACAGCAAAATCCCGGATGGTAAACGAAAGCAGCAGCGACCACTTTGATCACTGAGATTCAGCCGAGTGTCGGTACCTTGGGTAAGTATTTAATGCATTTTCGGCATGTTACCCTAACAATTCCACATAGTTACTATTCATAGAATTGCTATTGTGGCTTCACTACTGTCGCTGGAGACGTTAGGAAACTGTAAGTACGTTCTAAAAGGAATTTTGAAGAGCACATAAGTTGGTCCATTGTTCCCGTTAAGAAAAATCGGCTTCCTAAAGGGTACTTGATCGACCACTAATTCAAACTATGCATGCTGATTTGTTTTCTGGTCATCACTAATCACGTCGCAACACGGTTACGGTGCCTTGCGCGACCAACTGGCAACATAAAGATCACCATTAGTAGCCAAGTGGTCGTAACGCACGTGCTTTATACATGCGGTCGGCCATTTTGCACCGCCACTGACCAGACACCAATTTTTTGTTTTCATGCTCTGCAACACAATGCGAAAACAATTTCAGCTTCGAAGTGACACTTTCTAGGGGTGAAAAAACTCCCCCAAATTGATTAATGTATGTTTTAAAAGGACCCCCTAATGCCTTACCCTGTTAGAGTTGATGTAAAGTGCAAAAATTGTAGATTTTCAGCTTTCAGTTGGGAAAATTACAAATTTCTGACTCCCTTGACCGATTTCGATACTTGAAAAAGTCGCAACCACGATACAAACATTTGACGTCATATTTTAAACCAAGTTAAAAGATCATATTAAAAACCCCATTACACCATTTTTGTTACGTAGTTGTTTACCCACAACTCTGCACGTTCACAGTACAAAGATGGCATCGTTGATTGCACACGTGAAAAACGGAGGTCTCGGAAATTACTGTAAAATCAACGTAACATCTTATTCATGGAATAAGACAGAATTTAAGATTTCATATTATCGGGGCTAGTGTGCATCATTGACCGCCGGAATAAAAAAAATAAGGTGAGAAAATTGCAGCTAAAGTTTAGTGTATTTTGTGTGTCCAATAACCATGGAAATGTCAATCTTGCGACTCGGCCAACAAAGCTATCAATAGCCTGTGAGCTGTCTCCCGTTACCGTGCATCCCCCCCAGTCCTTCTAAGCATGCCTTGATTGGCCTTATCTTTTATCAACCTTACATATTTTACTGGCCCTCAAGGCATGCAAAAATGAATTCGGGACCGATGTAGAAACAATTTTGCAGAGTTAATGATTCTCTAAAAGAGTCCATGTTTAGCAAATTCACTTACTTTTGGGCTGTAAAACATCGGTAGACAACCCTTTAAATGTTTTTGAGTCAGTTTCCAGGAAGAAGTAGAAACTTAAAAGAACAAAAAAATTTGATGCACTTTTTAGAGGAATTATAATTTCCTTCCACAGACTAATTCCAACCCGGAATTCCAAGTGACATGATACAGGGTGAAGGTCATACATGTGCGACCCATTTTGTAAACATTTAAAGCCCATGATATCTTCCATTCGCAGGGCGAGCGATTTCTGGCTCAGAGCATGCCGTAACAGTTGATCTGGTCAAAGTCCAGGTAGTGCTCATTACAATCCGCTCCAGCTTTGACTGGAATCATTTATAGTCTTCAGGCTAGGAAATACCCATACCTTTTTGTGAATGATAGCGTCGCATCACCGGACCGCGGTCCTCTTCATGCGTGGCACTATGGACATATAGCGTGATAACACTGCTGCGCCACTTACCACCGCGATCATGAGCCTACTCATTTATTACAGTAATGTCTCTAAGTCTCTTGTCAGTCAGCCTTAGGGGCCCTGCTTCAATTGACCTACGGCGGTCCGGTAATTATTTCCCACGGTGTTGTCTGTGCTTGTTTTTTGAGAAAACAGACTGCAAAAGATATTATCTAAGTAGTACTGCCGCGAGAGATAACTTTATCAGTCGTCATAAGCTGAATGTATGCTAATGAAACTAAATCTCAAAATATCTCCGGAAAATAAGGGGTTCTATGATTTTTTTTGCATCATAGGGTCCTATTACTAGATTTTGTTTTGAATATCGTAATTGGGTCTGAACATATAGAACCTAGCGAGAACATTGAACGTTTATGTCTGGTACTTGGCCTTGTTACTTCGGTGCTCGCAGACACGGAAAGGCTAACACGCAATCACTACGGGCCGCATCTCTTTTTCCCACAATGCCTTTGCGATATTATTCCAGTCTTGAGATTTCAATACTCTAGTTTTTTTCAATTTTAAGAAAGCAGAGGATGTTAACGTATTTACCGGGACTGGGTGCCGTAACGACCTCCGACTGCTACCTACCGGAAGTCTGTTGTATACGCATGCAAAATAAATCAAGTAATTTTTTTTATATTATTTATTAGTATTGTTTGTAAATGCTTTTTTTTAACATAATCACAAGAATTACACACCATATGTGCACTAAGTGTAGGGAGTTTCTTCAAGATCATGTAGTAACATTTTTTGTTAGAAGAAGGTCCGGTGAAAGTCACACTCACTGTTATTGAGTGCTCGTATCATTATACATAAGGGGTTCCCAAGAATATAAGTTCCCCCCTAAAATTCGAGGACATTTTGTTGCATAACTTCACTTGGGGGAACTGAATGATTTTTTTCTGCTGTTGACTGTCTCCGGCTCTTTTTTTTATGTTTTGTAATTGTAAAATGTCCATCTGCCGCCGTCCCTCTTTTTAGGTTTTTAAGGGGGCTGTTAGTCAGGAACTAGTCAAATGGCCAGTTTTTGTTAGTTTTTGGTCTTGTTTCCATTTTAAATTTTAATGGCTTAACATGTTTTCTTTCCATATATTTTAACAGAATCTATATATATTTTATTTTTTCCTCATATTTGTTCATTTACTTTGACTATGTTACGCATTTTTGACGCAAAAACATCACATGGGCTGAACTGCAAGGGTGGGTATTTCGCGTATTCGCAATACGCATTGTGCTATTCGGCGCGCACGAGGTAATGAGCGGCATCAGAAATGCCTTGATGCATCGATTGATTCGATTCGATATGACGCATACTCATGGTAACTTGTATGCAATTGTAAAAATGGTTGACCACGTGAGATGCTTTGGCAAACAGAATGGGATTTTAATTTCACGATTTGAGGCTTCATAATTGTTGAATGAATTTGGATCATAAGTATCCAGATGAAGTAATTGACCTGGTGCAGAAGCAGTGTGAAGAATAAGCATTGGAACGGGCCCATTCCATTCAACTTTCGAGATGTGGACCGCAGCACGTCGTGGATTTTTCATGCTTTAAGTGGTGTTGGGAGACATGATGAGATCCTGAATTTTGAGCATCATAGTTCATTTCGTCCGTTTTCCCCTAGAGAAAGTGGAAATTTAGGGTGGTCAACATCAAAAGTTCCACCCAATGTGAAAGACTCATGTTGAGAGGGTCACAGATTAGTAATTAGGCCCTCCACTAATTTTGAAAATCACTACCTATGGGTAATTTTGGAGTAAAATTCAAATCTGGCATCAGGAAGGTCATAGCGTGTTTACTTTATAGAGTTAATGAGGGTAAATATGCCCTCTGTTCATGCGGGGCCAAATCTGGGGGGGTCTCACTCCACAAGTAGAACATTTTTATTGTCCAACTTTTGGTCAATCAGAGTTACATAGTAGAAATTTAAAACAATACAATTATGAACACATAGAACAGTTAATAAGGGAGTAACAGCCCGTGAAATGGTAATTTTACTTTTGTTGATACATTTTGACCCCCCGGAAAGCCAATGTTGACTTCGACACCACTCCCTACTCAGATATTTGAATATATAACCAGTAAACAACTTTCCTGAAGACCTAGCTTGGTGTCTTTATTTTTTCACAACAAAATATACACTCAAAGTTACCACACAAAAGTATATGCGACCACAGAGGTCATTGTCATGCACAGTGTATATCACCATATAACTCTGGGGGAAATCAGCAAAAGTATCTTGTGCTGAAACAATGAAGACATCGATACACCAATTCTGATTCCTGTCAAGACAGTTTCGTTGATGATGTATCTTCAACATATCTGAAGTAGATGGGTCATGTATATGTCAACTTTGAATTTTCAGGGGGCCATATATGTCAAATGAGAATTAGGATTTTTCAATGGGCTGTAACTGTACTTATTATTACCATTATGTTGCTTATTCCTGTAACTACAGAAAATCCTGCGTGTGCTCCGATTTACAAGAAAATGGACATTAAAAATTTGTTACTTCGGAGTTCTGACCCCCCCAACTTGGGCCAGATGACAGATATTGCATTTTTACACCGAAATAACTTTAAAAGTAAAGAGCTATCACATTTTTTATGCCAGATTTGAATTCTACACCAACAAATACCGCCAATAGTGATTTTCAAATTTGGGGAAGGTTCGCATAGGCAAGTTTAGGCCCTCTCAAAATCTTTCATCTCATCGCCCCGCATTTTTGATGCACCCCCTAAATTTCTGAGTCGCCTGCAGGAAAACGAAAGGCAGTAAGATCTCAAAAATTCAGATTTTATTTCTCATCAATATCGATCTCACACGAAAAAGAAAAAAAAAATCCATGACATACTGGCGTGCACATACTCGAGTGTTGGACATGGAATAGCCCAACGAATATTTAAAAACATATTTTGCTTGAATACTTTATGAATCAATATATTGTGGAAATTAGGGTCAAACAATGACATTGAGATTGATAGAAGTCGGATGAAGTCAGCCCAAGTGGCCTGATCAGGGGCCGTCGCTAGACATTTTGTCAGTGGGGGTGTAAAGTGAAGAATGTTATTGCTGGCAGTAAGAGTCCTTGGAAGCAGTAAGTGAGCGAATAAAACAAAGCAACTAACGGCGCGTGGTTCGGGCCCACTCAAGGGCCGTTGAAAGTGGTCCTAAGAGATTCTTACAGATCATTTTTTCTTGATCATTTGAACGGCACACCACAAGTACCTTGACACAACCGGGCGCAAACCGGAAAGCCCTGAACGGGTGGGGTATACGCTAGGGCCACTTTAGGGCCCCTGGCGGGGTGCAGGTGCATAGCCCTCCGGTCCAGGGGGCGTAGCCCCCGGAAGCTCTTGGATTTAGCTATTCAGAACCTTCAAAATGATCACTGTGTGAGGGGTAAATAGTAACCAAATCAAAGTCAAAGACCCTAGAAGACTGGTTTCCTAACTTTGGCTCACTGAAGACTGGTAGTAATACATTATAATAATCTTGTACTGCAAGGGATTTCATATAGCGAGCGCCAATGTCTTAATGGGCGTGGTGCAAGGAGCAGAGCCCTTCTGGGGGTCCAGGGGGCGGAGCCCGGAAGCTCTTGGATTTCAGCTATTCAGACCTTTAGATACCACTTTTTAAGGGTAAAATGAACCAATTCAATAAAATACGGTTTCTAACTTTGCACACTGATACTGGGTAGTATAAAAGCTGTACCGCCAAGGGAACTATATACACTATCTAGCTAACGCCATGTCTTTACCTAACGGATGCGGTGCATGTGCAAGCCCGCGGTGGCCTTAGTCCAGGGGGCAGATCCCCGGAGCTCTTGCCTTTTATCTATAGTATTTAGAAAGGCATTTTTGAAGGGTTAAGTATAGTAATTAATTCAAATGGACAGCCAGTAGACCTATAAGTTTTTGGTGCTGGGGCTAGGGAAGCGATCCCTACCATTTTTTTTCTGACCACTTCAGCTCCCGATCTGAAAATTCCCCTTATACTGGTATACCAAACTTGTGCTGGCCCATGGCTCCCCTCTTGTTTTCTCATATTTATTTTACATATTTTGATCACAATTACTGTTGGCACATAAGGTCCCAGGAACTGAGATGATAACCTAGTCCAATCTTTATGGGGCATTCCGTTCCAATAAACATGGCCACAAAAAGAATACACTATTAGTGAAACTATTGATTTTCAGTCAGTGCCATGGATAGTTTCACACCAGTCCCTGGGAATTTTCTATTACTCCTCGAAAAATCAATCGTCATAATGATGTCATCACCAACCCAAATATTGAATGCTTTTCGCCCCTCCTTGTAGACTTGACACAAACACATCAATTTATTTTGCATTTCCTGGGACCTTTAACAATTTAGTCATGATTCCCTGTTTGTTAGGCTTGTCGAACCAACTAATTGGCTTGAGGGGAAGCCAAATATTTGTGATATTTGGATCATTTTATGTAGTCTGAGTTCAATATCTCATGCGTTCTGATGTCGTTCTCCTTTGTTGTCTTCTTACTCCCCTTTCTTCTCCTCTTTTTTTCTCGTCTCTTTCCCTCTTCTGTCTCTTTTCCCTCTTTCTTTTCTTTGTCCTCTTTTTCCTTCTCTCTCTTCCCTTTTCTTTCTTCTCTTTTTGAGGCTCGCTGGGGGGTGTTCCACCCCCCCACACACCCCCCATGGCGACGGGCCTGGCACGAATCAATCAATGCAGATAACGGCATTGAGATGAATAAGGTACATATCCCCATATAACGCCCCTTTATAGCTGCATATAATACCAACTTTTGAAAAGTACTTTACGGAAGCGGACCCGTACCATGTGGAAAATTTGCACAAGATCTAACAAGAAAATAAACGCTACCTCTCTTTTTTTGGCGGGTGTAGTCACATTCTGCTCTTGTGACTTTAGGGATATAGATTGGATTTCATGTTCTTTCCATTTTTCGTTAAAGGTTCCAGGCAATGCAATCAAATTTATTGGTTTGTTTCAAGTCTACAAGGAGGGGCGAGAAAGCATTCACATTTGGGTTGGTGATGACACTCATTGTGACTAGTGATTTTTCAAGAGGTAATAATAAATTCCAGGTGACTGGGTGTGAATCTATTCGATGGCACTGACTGAAAATCCATGTTTCACTAGTTATGTCACTGGTAGTTTATTTCTTTTTTGGTGGCCCTGTTTATTGGATGGAATGCCCCGTACAGATTTGGACTAGTTTATCAGCTCATTTCCTGGGACTTTTAAATGTTAAACAAAACATCCTAATCTCACACATTATGGGTAAATGGTTAAATGTGATACATTATCTATGTAAAATTTGAACCATCTTCCCATTTTATTCTAAGCCTTGGTGTGGGAAATCGTACTTTTATAAGAAAAAAAAACAATGGAAAGCTTAACTGTAGGTTAACTAACAGAAATAAACTGTGATCCTATACAAATGGTCTTTGGGAGTCTGCGTAGGAACTCTTTTAAATTCAAGAAACCTTGACAATTGAGCGTTTGTGTTTTTCTGTCTTTCCCCCCTCTCAAAGTAGAAGTCATAATCCTGATTCACAAGCATTGCTCACCATCTTGGAACATTTCAACTCAATTCCAAACTGCTAGAATAGCCTATCAGATGCTTTATTTTAACAGCATCAAACAATATTTGTTCCAATGCATGGACGGTCATTAAAGGATCTGTCCACCAATTCTCTCTAATGTAGACGGGCGACATTGCTTATTTAATTGAGGGATCACTCAAAAGAGTGAAATTTAAACTACTTCCAAAAGTTCCTTTTGGAGTGGGGTGAAAATCCCTCTTCGAGTGTCCGATCAATTCAAAAGATTTCACTCTTTCACATTAAAGAAAGGTCCTATCCAAGGTTGGGATCCCCTTGTTTTTGTCATACCATTGCTAAAAAACGGAAAGCAACAAGGAAAACGCTTAGAATGACGCCCAAACGGCATTCGTCTAATTATGTGCAATTATTGCGTGTATTTTAATGAATGAACCCCGACCATACCACTTTTCATGGATATAGTGTGAAAGGTTCATCATGTTCCCTTAGTAAAGGGGGGGGGGCGTGAGTGGGTTGGTGCAAACTATTGGTATTCTTTATATCTATAGGAAGTTTTGTTGCATTTTGAGAGGTTGCATTTTTTTTTTGGCTATAGTTGGTTTAAACTTTTATATCTTGTAGAATAGTTCTGAGAAACCCAAAAGTATTAGCTCATTTTTTTGCGTGTGCAAGGGGGGTAGCAGCCAATTGCAAAATGGCCGCCATTTTTCAATATTTTTAGCTTATTTTTACTAATATTCCAAGTTTTATGAAGTTTAAAATCATGATTTTAATTTCGTGGTATTATTCCACTTAATATAATGGTATCACCTAAATAACATTTCGATACTCTTGAACTAATTCAGTTCCAGTTTGGCGGGGCCAAAAATTCAAATGGCCGCCATTTTGATAATATTTTGGTTTGTTTTGAGTATATTATGGCTATACTTCAATTTTTTAAGTAATTTTTTAGTATTTGAATTAATTACAATATATTTAAGTAATCAACAATAATTTAAGTCAGATTTACCATATTTTTCAAATCATTGCATTCTTGCATAGGAAATTTTTGTTCGAAATATCCGCCATTTATTTATTTTAAGTGGGTTCTTCTTTCTTTACCCATCGCAACATCATACTGTATACATAAACGAACAGTGGCAATTCCAGCATTCCCGGTGCAATGGGGCCATATTCTCTCTTTTTTTCTTTACCCCCAGTTTTCCCCTACCCCCAATCGAAAGAAAATGACAGATTTTTGCAAAATCAAGCGTTTGGGGCAAATGGTTAAAAATCTCAAAAATGTTTGATATTAGTTTGTGCCTCTCCAAATTTCACTTGCCCAACCCCAAAAAAATTCAATTTTGCCCCCCTCCAGAAGAGGTCCTGGCTACCCGCCACTGTGAAACGAACCCAACACAAATGAAATAAAAAATCTAATATAACCATAATTAGACGATGAATACATGCAGGAGTCCTCTAGCAAACTTGGCAGTCACTGGACCATGTGCTTTGAGATGCCCTGATAGGTTGAAAATTTTGTCACCTTTTACATTAATTGGTAAGTTAATTGAAATTGTAGATTGATATTGATTAATGTAACTGATGACGTAAGGATTTTATGGCATCTGGGACCAAATTAAGCATGTATGTGCTTCTGAGGGGTATTATCTCTATGTGTTAACTTCAGACCAACCATAATTGCAATAATGTATGTACTTAGGATTGTTATCGTGTCAAACTGGTCTCAAATTGATCTACCAGAGATGGTGCATGCCTGCTGCTTCACTGAAATCCGCAAGGTCCTTGTCTGTGCATTGTTGCTTCCAACAGTGTACGACCAATAGATATTTTCATTGCTTGTGAAGCTTGTTCCCGAACCACCGGTAGTGGACTGATGCATGCTTCCAGTAGCCCCCGTCTGCAAAGGAAACTTTAGATCGTCCAATTCTGGTTCTCAAAATGTTGAGGCAAAGTCGCCATCAGCCCATGATGAGTCAGCTCCAGGCGGATGATACCCACCAGGTTCAATACCGACATTACTTGTTGAATAGCATCTTTTCTTTCCACACGGCGACTCTCTTAAACCCTTAGAGACTGTTTAATGGGTGGGCTTGTGCTTAAGAAACTCTCTCTCCCCGCTATCGTCTTCTCCCCGCCCTCATGCTCTCCTGGATTAAGGCATTTAACACTGGGTTGCTGTCTGAACATTAGGTGCTTCACATTAGATCCTTGACAACTACGCTCTTTTTGTCATCATGCTCCTACACTAACACTAGACATAGTGGTGGAGCAATCGATGTAATGAAGTTCCCATGTAGTGTGGGCGAAGACATCCTGTGATACGCCGGTAGAAGCATTTAAACGATGGATCACTTCTTGGCATCATGGTTGAGCTTCCATACAGAGAGCATACTCTGCACATGAGTTAGCACAGGGCAAGTGCCATGGATCTTAGGGTATGTGGACTAGCACCCCATCTTGTGCAGGTGAGTTTACTTTACTCTTTCGGCTTTTTTTGATGTGGGTCTATAAGAGAGAGAGTATGTCCAATCAGAGAAGATTGTATACGAAGGAGATTGCTCGATTTTGCAATCCGATTAACCCCAGGATTACTATCATTCATCAGCTCTTTGTTAGGAAACTTCAAGAGCCACTCGAATGGACCTTTGAAGTAATGTGTTCAACCGCCCAAGCCTAAGCGTTCGGGAAAGTTTCCGAACAGGAAGTAATTGACACTCTCAACTAAATAGCTTATTAAGTTTCCAGCTAAAAGATCTCAGCTGGCAATGAACTCCGGTTGTTCTGAACTGATGTTATTTATTTTATGTTGGCGAAATATAATGAGAGGAATCAGTGATTTTTAACCAAAGAAACAGCAAAATCGCCCCTTTTTCGGTAAGCTAAAATCGATTGATTCAAAGGTTTGGGGGGTCAATAAAAGCTGTTATTATTTAGCCTAATTTACCAATAACCGGTTGGGTATTTCCTGTGAAATATGATATGATGGGTGTTCACTAAATTGCATATTCAACTCTAAACCATACATTTTTGTGTCAGAAAGTGCCAAAGTGCCAAAATACTTTGAAAATTTGGGGTCAAAGTTGTTTATAAATGATGCAGGCGAGTACATTTCGCGGTACTGGTTCACAACAAATAGTGTATAGACCCTCTGCAAATACCAATTGAAAAACTGGGGGTTAATTGCAATGTTTGGGATTTAATGACAGGTGCAGGTGTATGTAATGTTCCCCAGAAAGTAGCGTAAGTATTGGCCAATCGATTAGATTTGAAGCCGATTGACATGACTAGACGTTTGAAAACAGTTTATCTTTAGAAGTAGCAGTCGAACCACCTCTTTCTTTCTCATATTCTTACTGGTCCAATGGAAATCCTAAGTAGACCAAAACCAGGCGTTGACATTTGGCTTCACGGTAGAGGAAAGCACAACCTGTTTTGGAAGGATTTGCACATAGGTGGTTTTCCTTCATAAAGGAGTGCGGGTGGTTTCCTCATAATAAGGATGAGTTCCTCCAAAGAGTTCTTGGTAGTCTCTCTTGACACTGTAAATCTGCAGATTGTGTGTTCATTCCAAAGAGTGTCTACATAGATTAAAACAATATGTCCCTGTACTCCTAGTTGGTCTTTGGTATAGTGTTGAAACAGTAGAGGTGAGAGCACGCTCCATGGGGTAGTCCATTCTTGAGGCTACGCCAAGCAATCCTTTGATGAACTCAGGCAAGCGAATATCCTTGGTGAGTTCCAAAATCTTAACGGAGTAAGCATCGTGATAAACAGCCTGCTTGATCGATCGGACGAACACGACTCCGGTTACCTAACCCTTCTCGAAAACATTTGGCTTGCTGATGTCCTGGCGGAGGAAAACTGCTTCTTCTTGTTGAAGTGTTCCTCTATCAAAGGTACGATATAGTTGAACAGGAGATGTTCAAATAGCTTGTAGATATGGTACGGCTGAGGAAGTGATGGAGTGAGTATTCGATAGCTCTTTGGATTAGATGAATTCTTTCCCAGGCTTAAAGAGTGCAATAACATGTGCTTTACTCCAGAGATT